>JAJJMA010162674.1:4277-14848 GCA_023529015.1 Papaver nudicaule | reverse complement strand
ATATTTTGGTGGGAAAAAATATCGATATTTTTGGGGAAAAAATGCCCAAATTTATGGAGATAACCACCACAATATTCTCTTTGATTTATTATTGGCTAGAAATCTAAAAATTCGGGAAACTAACCACGTTGGATACAAGAAGGCAAGAAATCTAGAACTTTGAGCAAAGAAAAATCTAAAACACAAATGTTGAAAACTTATATATCTCAATTCCATTCATTAATCATCAAATTTGTTACTATTACAAAAAAAAAATATCATTTAACTATCATTAATAATCTTAAACATACTCCTAACATAAGAATCCCCTTTTCTCTCCAATCTTCATTCATTATCATCATCAACATCATCACCAGTTTCCAGTGCCCGTCGTAGGGTGTCTTGAATCATATTCACTTGGTCTCGAAGTTGATGCACTTGTCGAAAAAGGACGATAACATCACGGTCAGAAGGACAACTGCATCGACCCGCCCCACGAACCAATTCCACGAGATGTTCATTAACATGAATCGTTGTAGACTCCCGCTCCCGCAAGCGATAATAATGTGCTCGCTTCCTCATGCAGATTATAAACAACCCAAGTCTAGGTTGAATAACTACTGAATCGATCCTAAATTCATTTTCTAGAACATTCTTGACGGAATTGCATTGGACATCTTTAGAACCAATTGCAAAATACTGGAAACAATAAGATATGCAGTTCATTTTCTTTGAAAAAGTGATTAATATTCTCGATCAAAAAAAAAAGTGATTAGTATAAAACAGCATATGACCTTAAATAGGAAACTTGAACTAGCAAACGTGTATCTCGCACGAGCTTAAAAAGTAAATTAGATAAAGGTTATCAGCTCATTAAGTTTAGATATGATGAAGATCCTTAAGAAATAGGGGAGTCAAGGGATTTTAGATATGATTTGTTAAGTTTGTTATGTTAGGAATTTTTGATAAAGATTATACCCTCAGTCCATATCTCTCATTATCTTTATTGCCGGTTTTAGATATGATGAAGATCCTTAAAATAGATGAGTCAAGGGATGTTAGATATGATTTGTTAAGTTTGTTATGTTTGGAGATATGGAATTTGACGTATTTGGTTGATTTGAAGATGCGAAATACCGGAAAATTAGGTAAATGATGTGAACCTAAGAAAATTAGGGTTTCCATTAATAAATAAATAGTGATTCAAGACGTAGAAAATATCACACCACCATACACCCAAGAAATCGAGAGTCACAAAAATGAGTTCAGACATCCCAAGAAGGCCAAGGATTGTAAGGCTAGAACCAAAAAGGTTAAGGATCACCATTACCATCAATGGTGTTGCTCCGGTTCCTGGTATACCGGTTAGTGCTGAAGTTCATACTGATGTTGGCAATGGGTCTATCCCTAAAGATGTTGATATTGGTGGTGATGAAGATATGGTTCCTGTAAAAACAACTATTCCTGCTGAAGTTCATATTGATGTTCCTGATGTTCCTGATGTTCCTGAGAATGCCCACGTGATTGACCATAACGTTGTTGCTGGTGTTGAGATTGTTGCCGATGCTCCCATTCCTGTGAATGAGAATAAGCCTTCTGATGATGTTGTGCCTGGAATACCGGTAATACCCGAGCAGCCAATATCTATAGAAGAGATAAGTAGTGGAACTACACCCGAAGTTCCACCAGAGCCCGCCATCAAAAGAAGTTTTTGGAAGATTGAATAGACAATTTTTTTTTTATGTTTTGATTATGTTTCTAGATATTTTTTGTTTGGTTGAAAACCAGCCATCCTTGTTTTCGTTTTCCCTTGCTATTTTGTTTAGTAGAAAAATTATATGTTCTTGGAGGTGCTCATTCGTTTCAATATATATGATTGTTTTTCTTGCTTACTTAACCGCTTCACTCGTATTAATCAACTTTTACTTGTATTGAGTCAACATTGTTACCACGATTCAAGCATTCTTAATGTTTCCATACATTTCAATGTTTCATATGCTTATTTTCTGTCAAAACATTACTTATTCATTTGTAGCAAAAACTATTTATTATGGCGTTGCCCATTAACATGTCCCATGAGTTTGAGATATACTGAGATTAATCCTACTTCAAATTAAACCACTCGGGCCAGGAATTTCAATAATTAAAAATCTTATTGTAAGGATTCCACAAACCATTACATTTCATTACTAGTATCAGTTAAGTAACCATAATCTCTACCTTCGTCGCTGTCATCCTCCAAATCATCATTATCCTCCAGATCATCCTCTGAATTTTCCATTTCCTCATAGTCTTCCTCTCCATTCCAGTTTGAGTGTATCTGTTTTGGCTTGCGTAGATTCAGCCAAAGAGTTCCACCAGCCTTTTTCCAAAGAAACTTCTTGTATAATTTATCCTCTTCTTCCTTTGATTTTTGTATGGCGGCCTTCCACAATTCATACTCAGGTCTATTCTATTGCCTTTTTCTCGCTTCAATCTCTCTCAGGAAGAACCCTACCAAAGATTCAAGTTCTTCTCTCGACAATTTTTGTGATAAAAAACGAATATTATCATAACTTAGTTTTGTTTTCTTCTTGCTAACTTCTCTTTTTGCCATTTTTCTCTAGGGTTTCAGGTATCCGTATCACTCTATTTTCTTAGATTTTTTTTCTTCGGTTTATCTTGGGAGGAAATGATGAAGCTGTGTAGGTGTTTTTTTCCCTTATATGCAGAAATTAGGGTTATCACCAATTAACCGCCCTACATGCCATCGTTCGAATTTAGTAACCGCTTCAGATGGTCTGGACCACAAGGGGATGTACTGAGCCACTATAGGCATTTTCGAAGATAAAATATATATCATGCCAAAAGATATTTGTATTTAAAAAAATGGCATGCCAAAAATAATTAGATACTTCTGTCTAATTCCCAATTAGATGCTTTTAGAGTAGAAGATTTTGTGAGAAGATATATATACATCATTCCATTATTTTTATGAAATTTATATATAGTCAAAAATGCCAAAAAAGGCCAATTGCATCCAAAATAAATTCATTTCAAGTATGCCTTGCCAACATACATAATTATCTATCTTAAGACTTTCGATGTGAGTATCCCTTGCCAACATAATTACCACCCTATACCTAGCCTAATTAGTAGTAGTAGTAGCTGGTTATATATGTAGCCATCAAGACCATCCTGGTTGCAAGAGATGTGCAACTAATTATAATTTTGGGCGTATTGTGAAGATAGTGATTCATTTATGTAAGGTAGTACATGGTATAGCTTTGTCCGTTGACGCTACTGATTTTTGGTAACAAAAATTATATCTTGAATATTTTATTTTTTCGATATTAAAGAAATATATTGGACCTCCGTACTATCCATATTTACATAAAATACTTTCCTTATAAATCTAGGGTAAATCTAGAGTAAGAGAAGGGATTTAGCGAATATATAGAGCTGATCTGTTTTCCTAATAAATCTAGGGTAAAATGAATTAAAGAAAATTCGTGTAACAATTGGCAATTTCCACCATTCAGTATAAGTCAAGCATTTAACAGGGGACGGCTACAGGATGCAAAACCCTAGCTATCTATGTTCTTCTATTCGATTTGAAGGTATAACCCAACCCAACCCAACAGTATAAGCCTTCTCATTGACTAAAGATATTATGCAGGTTCCGATTGTGATTTTTATAAAATATTATGTGTTGGTGTGGTGTGTTTCAAATCAAAAATCAATGCCATGCACCAAAGTCGAATTTCAATATGTCAATTCTGATCATTACTCTAACAAACAATTGAAAGAGAGTAAATTAGTGAGGGGAATTGTAGAGTCTAGAAAGAGAGTGAATTAATGCTTGAAAGAGGAAGGGTTATTATGATGAGAGGAAGGGTATAATAGTGTAGAGAGTGTGGTTGTACTGGTGAGCGTGTGAGTTGTAGGTGTGAGTGTCTTGTGCAACTTGCACGTGAGAGTGTCGGTCTGTGTATGTCGAGAGTTTACTGTTTGAGTACTTATACTCAACAACAGACCATTGTAAACCTATCTTTCTTCTATTGAATTATTTCAATCAAATCGTCTGCAATGTAGATATACAAATCTATCAGGGTAATGAATGTATGATTTGAAGGGTTGAGTGAACGACCAGAGTTAACCTGACGCTGCAAATAGACTAGATTAGGTTGAATTAATGATGCCTTTTGAACGCGTGGGTGGAGGAGGGTTTAACACCGAGTAAATTAGACATGGGGAATACAAATTGAGAGGACGCATGGTCAAACTTGCGTCTGAAAATGTACCGTTTCAGTAAATACCCATAAATGAAATCGGCTATAAAATCTCAGTTGAGAGGAAAATTAGGAATCCATCTTCTCTTTCTTCTTCCAGAAAAAAAAAACAGAAAAAAAACTTCTCTTCTTCTTATTCAAGATGAATTTTATAGGTGATCCATTGCTTAATCCTGCATATCTCAACAATACATGCAGAGCAATCATAAAGAAAAACGTGATCAAAGACAATAGGCAGTTGTACAAGTGTGGTTTGGATGGAAAGCTTCTTCATTTTTCTTCCAGCAGAACTGAGAGACCAGATTGGTGGTATCAGGATCAGTTATATCATCTGATGAGAGAGGCACCAGCACCAGCACCACCAGCAGTGGCACCTCCACCAGCACCAGTACCACCTCCACCAGCACCAGAGCCAGAACCAGAAGAGGAGGAGGAAATTACTGCGTATTGGGATTTCCCAAAGCCACCTTTTAACTATACTACATGGTATGCATACTGCTGCAGTTACCATTTTGAAGCTTATGAAGATATCAGGGCTGAAGGAGAGGAGTATTTCTACACCAGATTGATGCCAGAGATTGTGAGGATTCCAGTTCCGCGGCACTGGTAGTTGGTGGTCCGGTGTTTTTAAGTCTTCAAGAGAGGCTACAACTTGTTGAAGCTCGAAGGAAAATCCTCTTGAAGCAATCTTGACAGGAATGACGATGAAGAAAGAAGTTAATTAGTTTTTTTTTTTTTATGTTGAATGTGGGGAAAGAATGTGGGAAAGAATCTGGTGGTTGATATTTTGGGAAAGAATATTTTGGGTTCAGGCTATGATGCGAAGTAGCCTTTGTTTATGTATAATTACTGTTTATAAGAATATTTTGGGTTGTAAAAATTGCAGTTTATATATGTATAATTAATGTTTAATCTTTAATCTTTAAGTTTGATCTTTGTTTCTTTTTTTGTGTGATTGAAAGTGGGTTTTTTGGGTTCAGGAAGGAAATCTGAGCCACATGAACCCACATGTCATATATACCACCACAAGTTGCACGCTCATACGATCATATATGTTCTGATATGGAAACCATGAAAAACCACATAATCTATTAAACCCCCAAAATATTAAACAACAATTCAAACATGCAACCAATAATATTCCAAATTTATAATCCTTAAACCACAAAAAAAAAACTTAAAAAAAAAACATTGTTCTAAAAATGGAAGAGAGATTGTAAAGCAATAAGAAGAGCATACCCAAAGTACTGCAACAAAACCATCCCTAAAATTTTCTTGATCAATTGCGGATCAATGACATGTTGCATAGGCACAAATCTAGTCACATTCTGTGCTTTTACGTGCCATGTGCCGTGTTGTGATGTGCCAACAATTTTAACGTGTTTGCAAATATTTTCAGACATATAGACATGAGGAAATAATACCAGCAGTAAAGATTACATGTGTGGCTCATGTGCTTATAACCGTAGAACAAAAAGAATCTGTGGTATTCCTCCTCCGACTGTCAAACAAAAAAGCTGAACTGATCCTATTATAGACTTCCCATACTGATGGTTCAGAGGTCGAAGAATATCTCCAGGCATCTAACATGAGTGAAAGGTTCGTTTTCTTTTTCAAAATAAATATCCGCTGCAATGATATTCTGAAAATGTAGAGATACCCCAGGATCAATAATGTTCACAAATAATAGAGATTGACAAGGCAGATGCTGATGGGAATTTCATGCTATTAAATATAAGGGTGCGTGCTTGCTGCAGTGGGATGGATACTAAAAACGTTAATACGGAGCTGCAGGTATGGACGTGGATACTTACTGCATCTTCAGTTGTCATTGTGGGATTTATGTTTGGGTCCATTATAGTTTCCTTGATTTCATTGAAGCGTGCCATCTTACGAGCGATGGATTGAAATCCATCTCTGATTCCCCTGGATCTCCTCCTGTTACCGTTGCCATCTATAGCTGCAAAAACTGCAAATACGCGGTTCCACAGATGGGCATGGGTTATATGTGCATTGCGGAAGTTCCCATTCATAAGCATTTGGTAATCGTGGTCTGTAACTGTCTTCCATGCTCGGACAATTGCCATATCCTCATTTTCGGTAAAATCAACGGCCATATGCAGTGCCCTTCGTAGGGTGTCTTGAAGCATATTCACTTGGTCTCGAAGTTGATGCACTTGTCGAAAAAGGACGATAACATCACGGTCAGAAGGACAGCTGCATCGACCCGCCCCACGAACCAATTCCACGAGATGTTCATTAACATGAATAGATGTAGACTCCAACTCCCGCAAGCGATAATAACGTGCGGGATTCCTCATGCAGATTATAAACAACCCAAGCGATAAAAATGAAATCTACCTAGTTATTACCATTATATTTTTGTTATTTTGATTAAATTTATGACAATACATAATATCTAATTTTATTAAGTGATAAATAAATATTTAGAAATGTAATTGATGTTGTAAATGTTTCTATTTGACGTTCATTTGGTTGAAAAACAAATAACGATACAATTGTTATATCGTAAAATAACTTATGTCCTATAAAAAAAAAATGTTTCTTAAGCTTATTCACCTAATATAAACTATATTCACTTTATTTTATTAGTAATGCCCATTACACACTGCTTCATAACCTGATCAAGACCTAACAAAAAAAAAACTAAAAAGAAAATAAATGAAAATTTGAAACATTTGATCGAGATCCTAACAGAATTGAATAAATAGTATCCCTTTTGGATCTTCCTGCCTTCTTTCAGAAGGAAGAACTTTCACTTGGACACGAGTCATCGTCAACATCATCATGATCTTCTTTATTGTATACAGCTGGAAATAGATTGTGAAGAGCATCTATGTCCTCTTTGATACACAATTCGAAGTCATCCAAAGAAGCAAAACCTTCGGGGGGAGAAGAATCACCAGAGACGTGGACAGAAGCAGGAGTACCCTTCTCTACATCATCAATTATGACAACTGCGGGAATTTCAATACCATTGATTTCAACATGTATTTCCGTTTCAAATGGGACATCAGAGATGCTTTGCACCCCGCCCATAGTTATTGTGGTAGTTAATTTGTTTGGCGGAATAAATGCTAGGTTTGGCTCATCTTCCTCAAGATGATCTAGCTTAGGGTTTTTGGCACTTCTCTTCACTGGCTCAAGAAAATGTCTCACATCTCTTTTGTTTGAACTCATTGTACTCGTCTGATCTATCCCAATTTGTAACCTCTTCGGTCACTATTTATATTTCTCAAAGGTAAACCCTAATTTGTTTAATGGTAACTAAATGTTAGGGGATGTATATTCCATATACGACTCTAAGTCGACCGAATATACAGTTTCCGGCATTACTAATATACGCGTACATCACCACATTGAATGCGTATAACGAATTTACTTATTAATCTTTATCTAATTTTTCTCACAAATTGGAAATTGATAAATCATACAAGTAATTTTTCGTATATATAACTACGTTTGCTGATCAAAATAAAAACAGACGAAATATCAGGAGCTTAACAGAGACCGTAATTCAGTTTTTATTCCTGCCTTGTGGTGATCAACCCATGTTCCTTGTGGAGTATATATTGCCTTAGAAAAAAAAATTCAGTTTTTATTCCACGAGATCACTTGTTAAAAATAAGAAAAAATAACTTCCCTTGTTAACGGATCTCCATTTACACTACAGTTCAATGTCGTTACAATTTATACCGCCAAAACTAACCCAAATTTTCCGAAAATCTCATTTCGATTTCCATGTCTCTTCTCTCTCCCTAAATCTTACTCCTATAATCTATCTAGAAAAGGCTAACCCTAGAAAATAGAACTTTGTGTTTACTGTGTGATATCTTCCTGCAGAACCAATTCACAATCACTTTTGCTCCAAGTTAAGCATCTTGCTTTGTTCGAACGTGTAAGTCTTCCAGTTCCATAGAATCTTCTATTATTCTGTTCGATTTTCTCTGTTTTGTTGCTTTGATTTTAGATTTGCATTGGTAGTTTTCTTTGCATTCTTTTGGAAGAAATCTAGTAGCTGATTTTTTTTCTTTTTGGTAGGTTATCTTTCAGTTGTCAGTTAGGGTTTTTGTATGAACGATTGTAAATTTTAGGGGGGCTTCTTTTATGTGTGGTGTGTATGCAATTTTTATGTGTGTTATGTATGTAATTTTTAATCGCTTGAATGAATGAAATGAGCGGATAATGACCAAGTGTATTAAGTAATATGTTGACGGTTGGTATAATTCATATAATGTGGGATTCTTGTATATATTTTCTCTTCAGACTGTGGTCTGTGATTATTATTTGTATACATACATGATCCTTTGTGACTATAATTAAGAATTTTAATAAAACAACATAAACATTTCTACAGGTGGTTAACAACAAGATCTGTATGTTTCTACCTAGCCGATAATTTGTTGGTGTTCACAATGGATCCTAGAGTAATGTATAAATCTTGGATGGTCACCGATAGAAGAGAAAAGCCTTATCGAGATGGAGTAAATGCATTTATAGAGTTTGCTATCGACCATTCAGAAGACACCGGCTCAGGAAACAAGAACGAACAGATCAGAATCTGGTGTCCATGTCAGAAATGTTTTAACGTCTATCACCACAAGGCGAGCAAGGTACAGTTTCATCTATTCAAGCACGGAATAAATCCACATTATACCAAATGGACTGAGCATGAGGAAGAAGAAGAAGAAGAGTCACCAAGAAGGGGGCCTGATAGTGATAATGATCGTGATTATGATTTTGAGATGGAGACTCCAACAGATGCTGCAGAGACTAAAAATATGGTCGACCAAACAGTGGGTGATTTACCAAGGGAGAAGATAGAAGAGCTAGTGAAGGAAGCTGAAACACCCCTATACAAAGGATGCACATATACAAAGATTTCATCGATGTGTGAGCTGTTCAACTTGAAAAGCAAGCACGGAGCATCAGACAAGTTTTTTAATGAACTTCTAGATCTGCTGGGGAAAATGCTTCCTCCAGATAATGAATTGGTAAAAAATACATACGAGGCTAAGAAGTTTATTAAATTGTTGGGATCAGGGTACAAAAAGATACATGTTTGTATCAATAACTGCATTCTGTACAGGAAAGAGTACAAAAACGAGACCAAGTGTCCCACTTGTGGGGAATCTAGATGGAAAGTGGACGAACACACAGGCGACGTGTATGAAAATATTCCAGCAAAAGTAATGTGGTATTTCCCCATCATTCCCAGGCTGAAAGCGTGGTATAAATCAGAGAATATATCTAAATATCTCATATGGCACGACACAGGTAGAAAGAAGGACGAGGGTGTTCTACGTCATCCGGCAGACTCACCGGCATGGAAAGCGATGGACGATAGATACCCTGATTTTGGTAAGGATCCTAGGAATCTGCGGCTAGGCATTTCGGCTGACGGAGTTGATGTAAACACAGGCACGAATAAACATCGCAGTTTATGGCCAATTTTGACGGTGGTTTACAACCTTCCGCCGTGGTTGTGTATGAAAAGAAAGTTCATGATGCTGTCATTACTGATAGATGGTGGGCCTTGTAAGGACATAGATGTTTTGTTACAACCTTTCCTTGAGGATCTTCAAAAGTTATTTGTGCATGGAGTCACTGTTTTGATGAATATAAGAAAGAGAAGTTTACTCTACGTGCAGCTGTTTTATGGACAATTAATGATTATCCTGCTCTTGGTACATTATGTGGTTGCCCTTACAGTGGAAAAAGAGGTTGTGTGGTGTGTGGGAAAAATACGTACTCTGTCAGACTCAACAACTGTGGCAAAGATGCATATACTGGTCATAGAAGATACCTACCAGATGACCATATATTCAGAAGGCAGAAGAAGGGGTTCAATGGACAGGTAGAACATGGGAATGCTCCAGCACCTATGACCGGGGAACAAATATACAAGGAGGTATGCTCTATAAGGAATTCATGGGGAAAGAAAAAGAAGGGTATCAAAGTGGATTTTGTGCAGGTGAATCCCGGGAGAGGTGGAAAAATGATAACGAGGAGAATCGAAAGGAAAATTGCTAAAACAACTGAAAGATCGACAGGTGAAGATGAAGATTACTGGAAAAAGTTTAACCTATGGCACCAGCTACTCCCATATTGGCGGCATAATCTTGTTCACCATTGTATAGATTTCATGCACGTCGAAAAAAATGTCTGTGAGAGTATTGTCGGAACACTTCTTCATGCAGAAAGTAAGACGAAAGATGGATTAAACACTCGATTGGATCTGAAGGAACATGGGTTGAGAGAAGAGTTACACCCTAAGCCGAATAGCAAAGGTGGATATAC
>JAJJMA010162665.1:0-16671 GCA_023529015.1 Papaver nudicaule | reverse complement strand
TATCTTCCAACGGAGTTGCCAATTTCTTTGGTTGGAGAAGAAGAAGATGATCTCGATGAGTACTCTTCCGATGAAGACTATAATGATTCAGGTCATGGTGCTTCCAGTGATGAATCTGATGATGAGTATAAGGGTGAAAGTGATCATGATTCAGACCCCGAGCTTTATTACTGGAATATGGCTAGATATGGTGCTTCTAGTGATGGTGAGTCTGAGGATGTAAGTGATCATGACGATAGGCCTTTCAAGAACATCGTCAACATTGTCGACAGCAGCAGTGATGAAGACGAGGAGGATGAGATTATCGTACAGTCCCACCAAGTCTGAAGGCTCATCATCATCATCATCATCATGTGGGTAGGATTATTGAGTCCTAAAGCCCTAATTACACACCGGTTTCTTTTTTGTGGAGCTATCTGTTTGTCTCTGTGTTATTTTGTTTAGTTTGTGTATTTATTTTGTCCAACCCCTTTTTTTTTTCTTTTGTAGTTCGTCACTTTGCAATTTCAGTTGGACATGTCTATCAGCACTGTCAGCACCCTCTTGTATATATTGATGTGTTTTATCAGTAGTTACTTTTGTATGAATCGGTATGTATTATTAATAATATTATATTATTATTATGAATTACATCAAAAAAAAAGTTTGTATTATGAATGCTTTTTGTTTGACCCAACCCTAAATTTATTGGGACTTTAAGGCTTTTTTTTTTTAATCAGCAAACTTAGATACTCCTATATTAAGAGGCATACAAGCCGTATGCGGGCGGAGACAACCGAAGACGAGCGAAAAGCTCAAAGAAAAAGCAAAAACCCAAAGTAAGAACTAAAAATATAGATCTAAGTACGTAAGAACAACAAGAAGAGCTACAACTTAACGTACCTAAGAACAAGACTACTTGCGCTCTATACAAGAGACAAGCGGCTTTCAACTAAGAGACTACTCCCCCTGAAGGTTAAGCCTACATGATGATTCGCAAAGTCACCAAACATACTTTGACAATCATTCTTCGAAGAAGGGAAGCCGAAACCCAAGACCGAACCCATATCTTTAAGCTTAGTCACTGAAATCTTATTCGGATCACAAGGAATTGGTGGGTTTGTCATTTGAGTACTTAAAGTACCTTTAGGAAACATACCTGAAGCCTTGCATGAGACTTTAAGGCTTAGTTCTATTGTTTTAATGGGACATTGATTACACACTGGCAAGTCCTTGATGACTTAACTTTGACTAAGTTGACTTAAATATCTATAGGAAAAAAACCCATTGAATGGTTCTTAAGTTTATTCTCAATCAATAAATAAAATCCATGTAATTTCAGTTATTCTTTTAATGGCACCTTAATTAAAACACCAGCAAGTTTTTAAAGACTTGATTTTGACTAACTTAAATATCTATAGGAATATTTGTCTTCGTTGAATGGTTCTTAAAAGAACCACCAATAAGTTGAATATTTGTCTCCGTTGAATTTCTCGATCAATAAGTTTATTCTCAATCAATAAATAAAATCTATGTTATTAAAAGAAAATAAACTTGGTTTGGTATTCCACCAAATATAAAAGATACTCATTCATTTTATTAAAACGTGAAAGTAGGGCTGTGCCCATTGCATACTGCTTTATAACCTGATCAAGACCTAAAAGATAAAAATGAATGAAACATTTTATTGAGAGTCATAAGAGAATTAAATTAATGGTATCCCCATTGAAACTTCAAGCCTTCTTCTTTGAACCGAGAGAACTACATACCACTTGGGACACACAAGTCATCATAAACATCACCAACATCTTCATTAGACTCTTTCGCTGGAGATAGTAAATCGTAAAGAGCATCTATTTCCTCTTTGCAAGTGAGGTCGAAGTGATGCCAAGTAGCAAAACCTTCAGGAGGAGAACCCAATTCATATTTGACTTCAGCAGGTGTGGGAGTACCATTCTCTGCATCATCAATTCTGATGACTGCAGGAACCTCAACACCATTGATTTGAGCACGTATTTCAACCTCAAGTGGGACATCAGGGATGCAAAACACCTCGCTTATTGTCATTGTGATCGTTAATTTGTTTGGCAGAGCAGCGAGTAGGTCTGTCTTATCTTCTTTAAGAAAATATTCTCGCCTAGGGTTTTTGGCACTTCTCTCTTCTGGCTCAAGAAAAGGAAAATGTTTTACATCTCTTTTGTTTGAACTTTTGGCACTTCCCTCCTCTAGCTCAATAAACTGTCTTACATTTCTTTTGTTTGAACTCATTGTTCTCGTCTGATATATCTCTCAACTATAATGATGGTGTGATTATGGCCTCTTGGATCAATATTTATATCAATATCTCAAAGGTATACCCTAATTTCGTTTGTTTAATGGTAACTAAATTTTTGGAATGTATATTTCATTTAAGATCCTTACGTGTATATTTCATTTAATTCCGTATATTCCAATATTTTCTCAAAGGTATACCGTATACCCTAATTTCGTTTGTTTAATGGTAACTAAAATTTTGGGATGTATATTTCATACTACATATGAACTGATCCTCACGCGGTGCAGATCGTCTGTGCCAAAACATGGGTGTATGTATGCGCCATATATTCCAAAATATTCATACACTACATATACGTAC
Source organism: Papaver nudicaule (assembly GCA_023529015.1). Lineage (NCBI taxonomy): Eukaryota > Viridiplantae > Streptophyta > Magnoliopsida > Ranunculales > Papaveraceae > Papaver > Papaver nudicaule. The sequence continues at coordinate 14,057 of JAJJMA010162665.1, read as the reverse complement.
ATCACCACATTGGATGCGGATAACAAATTTACTTATTTATCTGTTTAATTTTCCTAACACAACAAATTGAGAAATTGAGTATATCTAAAAAAAATCGATTTGACCTAATGTTAATTGACAAAATATCTTCTCAGAATAAAGGATCTGCAACGCGTTACACGTTAAACCAGTCAATAGATTGACAAAAAAAAAACAACAACTTGAGGATTCATGTTTGTTGACTGGTTTAAGATTCGTTAATTTGTTGAGAATCTTAGACAAAAGAATTACATACTACAAACAAATAGAAATGCGTCACACGACAAATTGGGCACTCTATTCCAGGCTCAATATTATGAGCTCGGGTATTCATGTTTGGTGAATGTTATGTAAGATTGAGGATTTACAATGATGTGTTAACGTTATGGAAGCTAGGGCAAGATATTTAGTAGATTAAATTTACTATTTTTTTTCATCTTTGCAATGTATTTGTTATTTCAATTAAGGAAAACTTATTCCATACGTGTTTTTCCAATCAATGAAAATTATCTTGAGTTACAATAATTTTACTTGTGAAAAATTGTTTTACACCTCAACATCAAACCATCCATCTACCTAGTTTTTCTTGACCGTCAAATCCTCAACGACTCTTTTTTCAAAATTCAAAACAATTAGACGTTGAGACCTCTTCTATATAAGAGTACTCTTCTTCTTTGACCACCATCCATCAATATTTTTGAAGTTTGTTGAAGATATGAGTTCGAGGTTTAATGAAGCTGAAGATCGTGCTCTTACCAATGCGTACGTCACCGTTCGTGCAACAACCGCAAAAGAGTTCTGGGAAAGGATTTTTCAAACCTTTTACGCTGCTAGCGGAGGAAACCCCAATGAAAGAACATGCAAATCACTTAGCGTCAGATTTGCAAGGATCAAGAACCGCTGTCTTGTCTTGCATTATTATATGTGCCAAGTCGCCGAAGAGCAATGGGGATGGAACGATGAACAAGTAGTGAGTATTTTTATCTTCTATTGTGATTTATTTTGTATGGCTACTTTATAATTTGATTTGTAAATCTGCAGGAAGCTATGGCATCAGCCCTCTATTTCGAAGAGCAAGGAAGCGTGTTTGCATATTATGGAGTTGCTACCCCGTGTTGAGACAAAATCTACCAGAATTTGTAATGTAATGCAATGTTTTTTAAACTAGTTATGTAATGTAATCGCAAGTTTAACTAGTCATGTACCAATCAAGTTAACATTAGCAAATAAAAAGTACTACGCCCGTTATAATTAAAAGTTTCAAGTTAGCAAATAAAAAGTACTACCACAGTTTTAATCTAAACTAAAAGTTTCAAGGAAACACGACAAATAAATAAGTTTAGGTCGATGGGTTTTTCTGTATAGAAACTCATTCTTTACGAAAACTCGGTTTTTGCCGGTCAAAAGTCAATCTTTGACTGTGCGGAAACCCACAGAAAATTTACGGAAACTGAGCTTCCGCACAGTGGAAGCTGGGGGTATCGAGTTTCCGTCTAAAATTGCCTAAGACCATTGTGGTTGCCAATTTGTGCCATCCCTATATGACTCAAATCTAGGGATGGGTTATAATTAACTAGTAATGAAAAATCAGAGGAATGAAAATGAAATGAAAAGTCAAGTCAGGCGAAACAAATCAGCTCATTAAGGTGGCCTGACTCGGTTTTATTTTCACCCAAGACTTTGAAACCCTAAAATCTATTTCCGCCCAGTCAAATGACTCGTTTCCATTGACAGTTGACCAAACCCTGTAAAACAACCAAATTCTCTCCTCATTTTTCCGCCTTGTTCTTTTCTCTTTTCTCATTAAGGGTTTCCAGAGAGCATCGTGTAAGTATTTAGGGTTTCGTTTCATCCATTTTTGCTGTTGTTTTTTTTTTTTTTTTTTCAAATCTTTGGATTGGTATTTTCTTTTCATCTTTTCTTTTTAGGGTTAAGCCAAGAGCTAGTGCAGGAGGACGAGATACAAAATCAGGTATAAATTTCACCTTTTCCTTTTAGGGTTTTCTGGTTTATATAGGTGGTTTGAATCGGTCCTAAATTTTACAGACTGCAAAGATCAATTAGAAACTTGAAGTTGTGAGCAAATTCCAGTTAGTGGGAGATGGTAATAGTCTCTCAAATGCCTCAATCCCAAATTTCAGCCTTCCTTGAGATTTTCAGACGTTTGGTACACACCTTAAGGTTCATGGGAAGTTGTAGAGGCAATCAGAATCAGTGTCAAAATGTTGGTACACAATTGGTGTGCGGGGAATCAAATTTTCAAGGGCATTGATCTCAATACAATTTTGAATAACTGGATGCTGTAATAACACAGTTGTAATCTGGTTCTACTATAATTGACCAGAGGGTTACAAAAGAAAAAGCAGGAAACGCCTCTAAAGGACATGTCTAGCCCTCAAACAAGAATAAAGTCGAAATTTACTAAGCAAGAAGAGACTACCAGTTAATGAAATAAACACCTAGATCAAATAATCCTTAGTGCTGTGGTGGTGTAGTCCAATCCATGCCGAAGATATCTCTTCCCCACCAAAAATCCTTGATCCAAAAAGGTTCTTCCTGAATTTGAGTGGGTCGTGGCAGCTGCCGCATCATCTGTAACCATAGATTGTGGTTTGAGAAATAAAAGACGTAGTAATTCTTCCTGCTTCCCGGGGGATGATAAAATCGAACTTCAAAATTTTCCGCCGCAAAGTTGTACGTCTGACACATGTGTTGTTTCATCAATGCAGGAGAAATGGTGAAGTCTTCGTCGGTGAATTTCCCGATTAACATTCTACTGAACCGTGCGTGCCATTCCTTTGTTGCATATTCGTGACAGTATGCCATTTCTTTTTTCTAGTTTAGATATCTGAAAATGCTCTCAATGGAGAAGAAGAAGAAGTGGTTGGAACTGTTTTGTAATGGGTGTTTGCTTTAATACTCGAAGGTGCTGGTTGGACACCAAGGTGTTGGTTGCTTTAAATACTAGTGTTAGTTATGGAGTTCAGTTATTATATCTGACATGAATCGTTTGACATGAAAAGTCTCTTTATATATCTGACAGGAGACAAGAGAAGACTACAAAACAATTGAGTGTATGCATGGAGAAGCGGTTACATCATAAGACTACAAAACAATTGAGTGTATGGAGAAACGAGTACTAATGATGAAAGGTTGGGTGATGTGATAACCCTTCCCAAATAAACAAACTTTTTGATATTAGAAGAAGGAAGAAAAAAATGAGAAACACGCACAATCACCGTTGAAATGGAATCATATTTGACTTCATTGATCTGGTGTATCTTTTACATTCCATAATTAGTGGTCAAACACCACCGTACCATCATAGTCAACGCAATTTGTGGAGAATAGATACGCATAAATCTAGCATGCTGCAATTTTCTCTACATGCACTTGAGGTGCGGTCTACTAATTAACTTTCTTAAAAAATGTGAAACTATTTTTTAAAGCCCAGACCTTTGGTATTATCCCCTAAAACCAAATCTTTGTAGCTTTATTTTTTAAACGCAGACCTTTGGTATTCCCTGAAACTGAAAATCTATCTATGAATCTTTCACCAAAAGCAGCTACGATCATCGCAAAGCAGGCAATCGACATCAGTATTTATATCATCATCCTGCCAATTGTCCTTCGGATTTGCGCTTAGTGATTTCTAAAAGAGAAATCTCGGTTTCAAGGTGAGAAAAACTGCCTCATCCATCTACTCTAACTGATATTATGCCACCATATTTGTTCATAAGGCCACAAATATCTATTAGACATACATGCAATGCAAAAACAGTTGAAGGTTTTTGACGATTAAATTAGTTATGGTAGTATGGATTTGCTACTTTATTAGCCTTTTTTTTCCTTGTTTTTTTTTTTTTTTTTTTTTTTTTTTTTTTTTTTTTTTTTTTTTTCTTTTGATACTTCACTTTTGTTAAGAAGCTTCCAAAAATGGTTTTATGATTTTACCATCACAATTTCATGGATTTTTTTTTTTTTACTAGTCTGAAGCTGCAAGAATCTTATGTTGCTCTTTTTAATTGGCTGCATGTGGCAAACGATTTTTATCGCAGCTGAAAGCATTGTATCAATTTGGTGCATGTCAGAAACGCCCACAGTTAGTTCTTAGAAATCCATTGTTCGAATTGAGACATTTGAACTTCAATTAATATTCCTGATTGAACACCACACAGTTTTGGTGCTATTGAATCTTGCAAACTCTGCTATGTATAATAGATACGGAGAGTTGGGAACTGTGGATTACATTTTCACATAGCGGTGGATGGCGTAACAGATACGAAAAGGATATTGTGCCTTTTAAATCAGTTGCATGTCGCATTCAATCAGATTTGAAAGCCTTGGACTAATCAGCATGCCGTAATTCTGATTCAGACATAGTTGCATGTCACTAATTCAGACACATACATAAATTTGAAATCCCCTGTACATTACACAGGATTCTGCAAATTAACCTCATAGTCTTGCATTTGTTGCCTGCAGTAGTTCACAATGGCGGCGACGCTAGTTTGTGACTGGCTATGGCATTTACCACTCTCGGACTGGAAAATTGTAAAGGAGTTTGGTCTTGAGAAGATAGTTCATTTGGCAAAAATAGAGATTCCAGAATCTATTCCTAATTACCTTGCAGGGTTCTGGAGGAAAGAAATACGGGTGCTCCGAATCAATGATTGTGATTTCTGTCCAGTCGTTGAAGAATTTTTGTCCTTCTTTGATCATAAACTGAAGAATAAAATAGTCCTACCGCCTATTGAACCCCTTATAGTTCCCAGAGACTTAGCCAAGTTCCTCTGTATATCTGAAGATGAAGCCATGGATCTGATAAAAGACTCGGAATTAAATGTGCGTTGGATTTGTGAGGACTTGCGTGATCACCCTAATCCCATCGTTAGGGGTAGAGCTTTTGTGCTGGCTTTTACCGGACAATTCCTCTTCAGCAATGGTAGTGGAATGTGTCCATTGGCAGTTGTGCCCATATTGATTCAAGCTCTCAATGGTCTGTCCATTGTACCACTTGTTCTAGGACAACTGCTTGTGTCCCTGGATAAATTTCAAAGCAGGGGTTATCTCAGTTGTCCAACGTTATTTGCGGTACGTTTTAGTTTTTTATTACCATTCTCAAATGTTGTCGTATTGTTTCCGCTACAATTTAAATATTTATCGCAGGTATGGGCACTGGAGCACATGAATTTTCTGGAATTCGACGAGCCCATGCAACCTGGTCCTCTTTCAAATTTTTATGAACGTTACATGCATAGCTACGGCGGGGATGCTGTTATATCTGTCAGAGACGTCAGGAGATGGGCAATTGGAAACATTCTGGCTGCCATAAATGCTGGGCATTGGAAGAGCGGATCAGTTCGTGCAAAGTTCATCGTTTGGAGAATTCCGCACTGGAATTTCGAGCCCCTGATCTGGTCTACTAAAGAAGAAACCTCCTATGTTGTGCTTCCATCTCTCAAGAAACTAACTTACTATGTCCCAGCCCTTGTCCTAAGACAGTTTGGTTTTCTCCAGACCCGACCCCCAAGAAGAGGGTTAAGGCCAATGTTGCTACGCTTGTCGCAGGAAGCACTGCATAGCGTTAAAGATGGCCTAAGCGCCAAAGGTGGTCGAGTTGCTTTCCCGGGTAACCTAACTCCAATCGGCCCTGCTAAGAATTACGACGGAGAATATAAACTATGGCGGGGCATGGAATTGCCTTATACATCCGACGATGAGTATGATACCGATCTATAGATTTCCCCTTCGTTTTTTTTCTTGGGGTGCGCACACACTGTCATCATATGTGGGAAACTTTTTGAGTTTAAACTTTTTGGGTATATATGTATTCGGCGTAAGTGAATGGTGCAAGTATTTTGGGTATACTCTTTTATGGTTTTCAGTCTCTTCTTTTATATATGTAGTCTCTTCTCATTTTGTAAAGAAGAAACTCTAAACTTTAATATACGGAGTATGTAGCTTCAGCAGGATTTAGCCCTGCTATTATATCACTTTGTTAGTATCATTTTAAAATAGTTGAGCTTTAATGCAAATTATCCATTGCTGTTAGGGTTGAATAGAGGGATTTGGATAGTTAAGAATATCATCGAAAAGTCTCCTCGATGGTAAGGATAACCCTGGGCTTAAATCTTGATTTGATTCTTCTGGTCAATGTGTAAGTTAATATGTACATAAGTTATCCAAACTGATTGGCTTAGGAATAAAAAAGTATAGTTAAGCTCAACTGCAAAATACGTTTGAATACTGAACTTATATAGACATCCAATATACACGTCTGTTCAAGACTCCTCATTTTCTACCAAAATGTAACGGAATTTCAAGAGATGCGTTTTTCCATCACAACATAGTTATATAGGGGCACTTAGAATGTCTTGAACTTTATATAGACATTGAATGGACGCAACCAATATACACGTCTGTTAAGTGAAATGCATGTACCCCTTCGGAAAATAATACAACATTGCAGAAGATGAGAGTTCCATGACAAACGCGCTCATATTGGTCTGATGACTCTGGTTAATGTGTAGGTTAAGCCCAATTGCAAAATACGTCTGTGACAGATCCTAGGCCTGATCAGATTTATCTTGGGCTGTAACCTAAATTAAGCCCATCGGTGCTGTGTAAGTTCTAAACGATCTTATGGACTAGAGGTCTTACCCGGATGCTCGAGCCTGGTTCATGCACCTAAATATTAGCTCGCGGACATGAGCCCCTGACCCGGTTCAGAGGTCCGTCCATTTTGTTTGTCACGTACCCTTAGATCGCGTGGCAATATAACCATATTTAGGCAGCTCAACTCTTATTGTCCTCGAGTGGCTATAGATGCTGGCTATGGACACCAACAAGTATGTAGAATTGGTGAGTGTCGAACTGAAACCTCCACATTGGACACGCAGAGTAAAAATTGATTTCTTCAAGTGTCTACTAACCCATATTTTGTCACTTTTCATCATTTTTGTCCCGGAGTAGCTACAGATGCCGGCTGTGGACACCCAACAATAATCTCGAATTGGAGAGTGTCGAATGAAAACCGACACGCTGAGCAAACAATTATTTCTTCAAGTGGCAATCTACCCATATTTTGGCACCTTACATCTTATTGTCCTGGTATAGCTATTGAGCTGTCTATGGACACTCAAGGAAATCTCTAGTTGGTAAGTGTCAATTGAAAACTCCCACAGTGGACACGCATATAAATTATCGAACATCTTGACGTTGCTATCTACTGGTAGATAGACACTGACAATGAAAAACACAAGCTCAACGTGCCTTTATGATTCCCGAAGGCTACTGAATCAACAGCGTAGTTATATCTGAGCAAATGGACACTTGAAGAATTTATGGAATTGCTTTCACGTTGCTATTCAACAGTCATTCGACACTGCTTTGACAAACACATAGGAGAGTGACAATGTGGTCAGTAGTTGCGACGGTTGATAGCTCAATCCTTGCCAAGGATCCTGTAAGCAATCAAAACCGTCGTATAAAGGGGGAATACAGACACTACATTCACCCAGACGTGTTTATTGGACGTCATATCGCCACTTGATTCAAAAACCGTCACATGGCTCCATGAAAAAACCGTCTTAAATGCTCATTTGTGTACTAGTGATGGCCTTTTTTGTTGAAACTTTCTGCATCTTCTTAGCATATGATTATCCTTCCCACAAAATGAGCAACATTGCTTCTGAGATTGATTTTTCCCAAAGGCACCAAAATCAAAATTGATTTTTTCATTGGCAAGAGAAGATGATCCTGCAAGTATGAAAGTGTTGCTGTTCGTGAAAGAGTTACTTTTCTACCCTAAACCATTTGTATCTCCAAATGACTTTTGCCCAAAAAGCATGGCTGAAATTTTATCCGAGCTACCAGATAATTTTTGCAGGTCATCTTTTAGGGTACAATTTTCTGATAGAAGTCTTGATAATTCACAGTTTGATTTCTTAAGCTGATCATTAGTTATCAGAAGCGATTCTTCATTCTTTTTAAGAGATTCTTTTAGCAAAAGATTTTCTTTTAAGAGAATTTCGCTTTTATCCAGAAATTCAAGTATCAGATTATCTGAATCATCTTCATCAGAATTCTTGGCTATTAAGGCCTGATCAAGCACGTTCTCGAAGAGATGTTCATTAGGAATTTCATCGAGAGTGGCCAAGAGAGAGTTGTGGTATTCCTTGCTTGGACATTCTTTCATCATATGTCCATAACCACGACACTTGTAGCATTGGATTTCTTCCTCTGGAGTATCCTCAGTTTTCTTTGGAGATTCTGAATTCTCGAACTGTTGTTTGGAACGTTGCATCCTTTTGTTCTTCAGAAGTTCTCTAATCTGTCGAGTGATCAAGGACAAGGTAGAGTTTATGTCAGAAATATCTTGATCATCACACTCATCAGCCCAAGAGATGCTACATGTTGTGAGATTAGGATCACGATTAGCTTTGAATGCGATAGACTTAATTTCATTCTTGTGATCATGATCGAAGATTTTGAGTTTGGCAATAAGATCGCCTCTCTTTATATCAACACCAAATGATTGGATGACATGTTTTTTGGAGTCATATTTTGAAGGTAGAGACCTAAAGATTTTTCTCACAATTTCTCTTTCCTCGATTGTTTTTCCAAGCGACTGCGAGGCATTAATAATTGTAGAAAGTTTGTGATTGAAATCTTCAGAGGTTTCTCCATCAGACATTCGGAGGTTTTCCCAATCTGATGAGAGAATTTGAAGACGAGCTTCTTTCTCTGAAGTGTTGCCTTCAAATATGTTTTGCAGAGTTTCCCAGGCTTTCTTTGATGTACTACACGTAGATACATGATGTTGAAGATCTGGGGTAACTGCATGGATGATCACATTAAGCGCATCTGAATCTATTTTAGCTTCTTTCCTTTCATCATCGGAATATTGTGAGGGAGTTTTATCCTTTAAAACATCACCGATTTTGATAGTGGGTACGGTAAACCCATCTTTCACAAAGACCCAACACTGATAGTCTCGTGATTGAAGAAAAGAGCGCATGGCGGATTTTCACATTAGCAGAATAATGTGTGTTCATAGTTCACGAAAGCGTCAAACACAGACAGTTACGTCCTTTAAGGTGTTTGCCGGCTCTGATACCAACTGAAAAAGCGAGGATACCGAGATATACCACCAACTTTTTGTTTTCGTGAACCTAGTTGATTAAGGTTGTTTGAACGATCTCACAAATCAATATTCAAACAACAACCTGAGTATAGTTCAGAGAACCGAACCCTAACAAGAACGTAGTTCTCAAAAGAGATGGATTCACTCAAAGGTTATGAATCAATAAACTTGCAATTACTTCTATTATATGGATCAAAGACAATATAATGCGGAAGGGAAAAGTAATGCAAGACACCAGAATTTTGTTAACGAGGAAAACTGCAAACCTAGCAGAAAAATCTCGGGACCTCGTCCAGATGTGAACATCCTCAGTATGAACGGTATACAGACGCTAGCCTACTCTCAGACTTCGGACTGGACTGTATCGAGACTGAATTCACCCTACAAGCAATTCAACTACCAATGTGCTCCTACGTCTCTTGGCTCCCGCAGTAACCTACGTACTTGATTCCTCTAGCTGACGTCCTTTACAGGCGTAGGAGTTGCTCTACTTCCCTTCGTGAAGACTAGCGCTACCCTGCCTCTAACAGGACGCCTAAAAGTATCCAAGTAATCAAACAAGAATACGATTGTGATTTCCTTTAGACTTAAAGTCAAGGTTAATGGAAATCGATATGTTGAATAGGGCTTATTGATCTAGCCTAAACAACTTTACCTCCAAACGCGAGACGAACTTAGTATGAAACCTAGTTCGTGAATTTGCGTTTGGGAACTTCTAGGGTTTACGATACAAGATCTACCTTACGAAGTTTCTATCAAATCTTGGTCGTGATAAGATTGAAAGAATTCAATCGACCCAAGATACATGATGGAATTTGACTTCCGACCTGTGTTTAACGATTCTCAAGTGAAGTCTTTTAATAGTCGTAGTCCAAAAGGACTTCGAGATGACGACCAAACTTTATGTAAGGATACACAGATGTGTAGAGGATTGAGATTGTATCTTGCAGAAGGTCATCTATTTATAGTGATCACCAAGGGAGGCTTTGCTTAAAGTTTAAGCAACCTTGAGTAGGGCTCAAGCAAGTTCCAGAACTAGGAAAGTCCATATCTTGAATACCCATTCTCAATCTTGTAAGAACTTTGGACTAAGCCAAAAGTTAAAGAAGACTCAACCTTGTTTGAAGGTCCGCGACTTCTGGTCCAATGCTGGTTTGGACATCGCTTTGCGACTTCTGGTCCAAATACTTAGTTTGAACATCGCTTGGATTAAGTTGTTGAATTCCATGAGCCAAGTCACGACAAGTCCGAAAACTAATCATGCCTATGTTAGGGCATTGTCTGGTCAAACCCACTAGCGTTGGTATGTCAAGCTGGTTGTCAGTTTTAGGTGTCAAAACACAATTCTTTATTTAGCCTACTAGAGTTTAGATTTGGGAATTGGGATATAGACTAAGTAGTAGAGACCTTGAAGACGAAGACTGTGAAGACAAAGAAGACATCAGTTATTCTTCATCGACAAAAGGTTAGTAGGAGTTATGACTTTTATGGAAATTCTTCTATTCTACTTTCTCTGTCTTTCGAAATAGTCGGCTACTTTAGTAGTGATATTGATAGCGATTGAAATCGTGTTCTTGTCTACATGACCATGTGTTATGTTGGTACTTGTTCCCGCAAATACTAAGCTTACAAGAATGCATTAGATAGATTCGATACCATTTGTCCATTGCAATGGTTTGCTTGCAAATCACTTGTTGGATATGGGTGAATCTAAAGGAATACTCTTTAGCAAGAGTCCAGTGGATTACAGCTGAGGACGTCTAACACGTCTAAGTACTGGTTAAGCCCAGAACTTCCAGTGGGTCCAATTAATCCCTAATCTGAATGGAGGACGGTTCCCGAACCGTACGTGAACAGAAACTCGGAAATTCTCCTGAGTTCCAAAGTGTCGTTTTGTACGCGTACCTACGTGAACCTCAAAATCGATACTTTTGGCTGTGATTCAGATGGACGGTTTGCGAACCGTCCCAAGTGAGTATTGTCTGAGATTTTCACTCGGGTTAAACTCTGAACTCCTTTATCTCTTAGTTGGACTTGGTTATCACGAAATATCTTATGTGGTCCATCTAACGGTTCTCAATGTGTCAATAAGATAAAGATTATCTCTGGTCTGTTGGATCTCTAACTTGAAGTGTTTTTGAGCTAACAAAACACTTGGCAGATAAATGATAAAAGATTTCCAATTGAGATAAATCTAGGTTACTTGGTTTGCAAGTTAGGGTTTCCTAAACTTGTGGAACAAGAAACTAGTTGCTTTATTCCAAAGCAACCTATCTTATTGAGTGCTATAAATAGAGGTGTCTAAGGACGAATACCACAAGCATCAAGCATACATGAAGATTCCTTAGGGAAAAGATCATAAAACTCTTTTCACTTCGGTGAACGCTTGTTGTGGTATAGTCATCATCTATTAGGTAGCAGTTCCTCTTGGTATTTACCTACGACTATAAAGACTTTTCTTGAGAGTTGGGAAACACATGTAGGAGATTGAGACCTTAGTGGTTGAAATCGGAGTAACATGTAACCTTGGTAACCTGATCACGTTCTTGTCTATTCTACGGTCCTTCTCTTCTGATATAAGGCCATTCACGAACTGATACGTTACATACAGGGTTTCGAAAGGAAGCAACGCACGGCTGCACTCGGTGTTGTAAGACCTAGTTAGCTCCAGTTGTTTAAGTTTCTTAAGTGATTCTTCGTGTACAACTGAGGTAGAGACAAGTTGGGCATAGTTTACTCGGTTTACTTGTCAGCCCCCGCTTGTAAGTAGATTTCCGTATGACCTGGAGCAATCCGAAGGAAGTCACTTTGTGTGTGTCAAACTGATAGAGGGCAGTTCAAACATACAGTCGATAATTGAGGTTGCAAAGTCGGAATTGTTGACACAAGCCTTTAACAGCGGTTAAAGCAACTCCTAGGCCTGTAAAGGACGTCAGCTAGGGGAATCAAATGCATGACGATCTGTGGGGGATCTAGAGACGTAAGGAGTGCGACAGTAGCCAGTTCGCTTGGAGGGTTGGAATTGGTCTCTGCTACATCCCAGACCGAAGTCTTATAGTAAGCTAGTGTTTGTAGGCAGTTTGTACTGTGTGGTGTTCAATCTGGATGAGGTCCCGAGGTTTTTCTACAGGTTGTAGTTTCCTCGTTAAAAAAATCTTTGGTGTCTTGTGTGCTTTACTTTCCGCATTATATTCTCTGATTATATAATTAAAGCAAACACAAGAAGTACGTTATTAATAAACTTGATCGTTGTCCTTAATCCATCCATTGGATTTACCAAGACCTTGTCTTACGTTGGACTGATCATTGTGATCCAAACTCAGGTTAACGGATCTGGATATTGATTTTTGAGATCATCCAGATCTGACCATAAGTCTCACGAGCCCAAACGAAAAGTTGGTTGTATTTCGGTACCCCTGCTTTTTCAATTGGTATCAGAGTCGGTGAACACATAAAAGACGTAATTGTCTGTGTTTATCGCGGCTTGTGAGCTATGGACCAAAGCGTTTGAGCTTGTAACTGTAGATGGTGAAAAAAATGAGAGAGGGGCAAAATTGTCAAAACACTCTCGAAACCATGTCTTATTAAAGACAGTCGCCTATTCAGGCTCATCTTTATAGCTCAGGGTGCAATCCATTCCATGAAGCTAAACCCTCTATGAACTCTCTCTTATAACTCCGGTGGGGAGGGTAATGTCATAGAGCAGCATCAATGATCTCACCAACATATTAAACCCATCGATCAGCTCAGAGCCAGACCTCGCTTGATGGTACACGGTGAAAGATCAACAGAGACGTATCCTCATGGATTTCCTCTTAAAATACGACTCAATACATGAGTCTTGGTGCAAACCTCAGAAATATCGAAGCTCCAGGCCGGTCCAGAGCTCTCTGAGAAGCATACACCAGCCTAAATAGGCCTAAGCGGACCCAATCCCAAATCCAGGATGGTCTAGCATACCATGGATAAACATGCCATGACCTCAAGTGTGTTGTAGCATAAGCACTCACACCACGACTAAGGCACAGGCTGCCCAAAGTCGAGCTTGGCCAGAGGCCAAAGCCATAAACGCCACATAGCATGGCACCACAAACCATGAAAAACCATGGATCAGCCTTGGCCAAGAGGCCAAGGCCATGGCACAAGGTGCCACAAATTTACTTGACCTTGGCCAAAGGCCAAGGCCATAACGAAAAAATAGCCGCAAGCAGGCCAGGCCTTGGCCACAAGAAGGCCGTGGCGCCACAATAAATATGCTTTGGCCAAATAGCCGTGGCGCCATACTCCATGGCGCCACCATAAATAGGCATTAGCCAAACAGAAAATCGTGGCGCCATAATTCATGGCGCCACAACAAAGTGGCCTTGGCCAAAGGCCAAGGCCGTGGCGCCATGAGCCATGGCGCCTCCACGGTTAGCGCCAAAGGCGCGTCCTAAACTGGCCAAAGGCCAAAGACCATGGCGCCATCATTCATGGCGCCACAACAGGATGGCCTTGGCCAAAGGCCAAGGCCGTGGCGCCATGCGCCACACGACTAGCGCCAAAAGCGCATTCTGAGCTAACCTTGGCCAAGGGCCAAGGCCGTGGCGCCATGAGCCATGGCGCCACCATAACTAACGCCAAAGGCGCGTTCCAAACCAAACTTTGGCCATGGGCCATGGCACCATAAGCCATGGCGCCGCCATAACTAGTGCCATAGCGCAATCAAGCACTTATGGCCTTGGCCAAAAAAACCAAGGCCACTCGACATCACACCATGTTTGTCATGACAATCAGTCGTACAACCCTACTCTACCCAACTCAACTACGCAATAGTCGCGTATCACTCACTCGAGATATCAAAACGTCACACGGGGGGATAACTTTAGGGGTATTGGTCTGGCGGTCTACG
>JAJJMA010162662.1:93568-160653 GCA_023529015.1 Papaver nudicaule | reverse complement strand
AACCATAAAAGAACCCATTGTGGGCAAGTGAGAGTTACAATCTTCCTTTGAACTCCATTTCAAATCCCGAATGGCTGTGGTAAATAGTAAGGTATCAGACGGTTTTGTTGTTTCCGTTGGAAAAAAGTGATGTCTGAGACGGTTTTATTGTTTTTTCCTATGGACCTATATGCCACTAGGACAGTTTCATTGTTTTTTCTCCCAAACCCCTTAGGCCTAAAGCAGCAGTTTTGTTTTTTAAACGAAAAGAAAATTACATTACTGAGCAATGGATTTATAAGATAACCGATTTTCACTGATTTACATTAAGCTGATAGCAGGGATATCTGAAAACATATTCTGACTCAAGAAACAAAAAAGACTGATTTACATTAAGCTGACTTCCAGTTTTCCTGCATATTTCTGCCAGTGTATCTGACTCAAGAAACAAAAAAGAATGAACTTCCAGTTCTGAATACAACTCTGACGAAACAAAAAATGGGTCAGAGTTTATACAATCAGAGCTAAGAGTATCTAGTGTAATCACAGTTATGAAAGCGCACACACAATCAGAATTAAGAGTTTCAGTGTGTGCGCCATATCCATAACTGCTGGTAACACAACCAGTTTCCCCAAAATATCCCAAAATATACAAAAAATTATGTTTATACACACAAATATTAATAATAGGAACTCTCTGAACCCGAGTCCCCATCCTCGTCATCCTCATCCCCATTAACAATGTCACTCTGTTCATCATTTTCTTCCTCTTCGGAATCTTCCTCCTCGGAATCTTCCTCATCATCAGGTTCTTCTTCCTCCTCCTCGTCAGAAACTTCCTCCTCCTCGTCAGAATCTTCCTCCTCATCCCCATTATCTTCCTCATCTTCTTCTTCTTCATTAAAAGCAACAACAGCAGTACCAGTAGCAGCATCAGAATCAACAACACCCACATCATCCACTTCCCCCATCCGGTAGTCGAACCAATCATCCACCCTCAATTCTTGCTCCTCATCAGCAGCCACCAGCTCATCAATAAAGTTTCCTACATGAAACGGGTCGGCTTCATGTACATGTTCTTCTTCTTCTTCTTCTTCTTCTTCAATCTCAGGTTCAGGTTCTTCTTCCTCCGCGTCATTGTCAGACTATATACCTTCAGCTGGAGGCGCCATTTCTTGAATCTCCAGCTGCTGCTGGGCTTCTCTTTGCTTCCTCCTACGGTACTCTTCCAACTCAGCATCATCCTCCTCTTCTCTTTTCCGCTTCTTGATTTCTTCCTCTCTACCCTTTCTCACCTGCAGACCTACTTCCATCGCCAGCACATGGTCATTTGCACGCTTCTGGATCAGTCTCGCTTGAGCTAGCGTGCAGCGATAGATGATGTCATTAAAAGCAATCAAAGGATTCCACGGATGCGATTGTGCATCGCTATCGTCTGACGCTGATGGTGGTGGTTTGTTTTCAGATGAATTATCATCTAACCTTGCTCCTTTTCCCTTTCTCCGCCTCTCCCTCTCAGAGAAATCTGAGTTAGTTGCCATTTCCCCTGCATTTTTCATTCAAAACAACAACTTTTTTTGAGCCCAACATTCATACATGGAAATCAATATCCACAGCATTATCTTATTATAAACAACAACAAAATCTGACCACAACATCAATTCCCAGTACTTGACATTTGAAACAGACCAAAACCCTAAAATTTTCATAAAAAAAATACTGAAATCAAACACATCTGCAGATCATAATAACGTAAACCAAACTAAACCCATGTCATGATTTCATCTAATTTGTTAATTAAAAATCTAATTAAACATAGCAGCACTAAAAGCATTGAGTGAGTAGAAATAGACCAACATAACAAAATTTCAATTCATGCATCTTGATTTCACACCATCTATCATGATTCCACTTCATTTTTAGCATTCTACTTCATTTATTACTAACAGATTCACCATGCAACATGCAAAGGCAGTTGAATCCTAATACAACCCAAAAGTAAAGACCTTACCTTTTCAAAAAAGAGATTGATGAAGGCTGAATATTCTTCTCTGAGAGAGAAATAGATTTTCTCCTTAATCAATCGCTGAATCTCCTTGAAAGCAACCTTTTTTTGGGAGCTTTAAAGTCTGAATATTCTTGTCTGAGAGAGAAAGTGAGTGCTTCCAAAAGCAGCAGATCTTTAATGAAAGGTGTGTTTGTTCTTTAGCACTAAAATAGTAGTAGTAAAGAAGATGATGTTTGGTGGTACCCACCGGGGTGTAAATATAATGTGTGTGTTAGCATTGGGGTGGAATAAACGAAGTGTAAACCAAGTGTA
Organism: Papaver nudicaule; assembly: GCA_023529015.1. Lineage (NCBI taxonomy): Eukaryota > Viridiplantae > Streptophyta > Magnoliopsida > Ranunculales > Papaveraceae > Papaver > Papaver nudicaule. The sequence continues at coordinate 158,354 of JAJJMA010162662.1, read as the reverse complement.
AAAAGACTAGAACAAACCTTAAAAGATAAGCAAAAGTGTAAACCAAGTGTAAATCAATTGTCAACAGAGTTAGCTAAGCATAGAACAAACCTTAAAAGTTACAAACCAACAACAAGGGGTGTGAAACTGTAAGCAAAAGTAGAGGGAAACGTACAAATTATTTTAAATTCTCAGGGTTGCTCCAATAGGTGAGCAAAGCTCGAAGATGTGGTTCTTCCGCTAAAATATCTTGAAAACTGCCTTCAGCTGGTACATCTGCACTGTCTACACTGATAGTTAGTCTTCTGGAGGGATGCATAGGAACCCAGTAGGCTGGCTCTTTCAAATCCTGGGAATAAAAGACTTGGGTAGCCTGTTCCGCGAGAATCACGGGCTCGTCTGTGATAGCATTTTTCTTCTTCATTCTTGACAGATTGACCAGAGGATAATCTGAATCCTTACACATCTTGACTCCAGTCTCCACCTTCACCCAATCACAGTAAAACACATCTTCTTTAAATGAACCATAGTTCAACTTTAGGATTTGCTGGATCACCCCATACCACCTGGCTTTCACAGTCACGGGCTCTTTATCAGTTCTTTTGCTCCTAAAAGTTGTGTCTGCTTCCATGGTAACACCACTATCCTGGGTCCTAAGCTTGGCCTCAAAAGCTTGGGAACAAAAAACATATCCATTCACACGGTATCTTTCAATCTCCCTTACCTCGTCCGGACCTTTAAGGTAATCCCACAGGAGACCATCCATATTATGTTCATCCCTAAGCTGCGAAAGCGCAGAAAACCCATAAATCAGAATTAATGCCACCTAAATTTTTCTGACAAACCGGTTCTATACAAGGCATACCTTGTTGTACAACCATGAAAGGAAGTCGGTTTCAAACTGGACCAAGTCCACTCCAACGTCTGAATGGCCGGTGCGGTAATCCCTGAACATAAATATATAGCATACTTTTAATACCAACCCATTATCAATAGAAATTCAGTGTCCATACAAACAGAAATTATATAACAACAAATACCTATAATAATCGTCTAGTTCCGGTTGACAACGCTGAAATATTAGCCACCGACGTATCTGAACCCATTGAACAGGGCTCAACAAAACTTCTTTATCTCCAAGAATGGAACCCTCATCGCTGAAATCAGATTCTTCATCCAGAAAGGCAGCCCAATTGGCTTTGTGACCTCCTTCGGCTCTAGCTTTGGCTTGCTCCATTGCATACCTAACAGCCTCATTTAGAATGATAGAATTTGTAATTGACGCTTCAATGTATCTCTTGTTATGGCAAAGGCCTTTGCACTCCTTCATTGCCCTGATACAGTATTCACATGTAAATTTCAGTACAAAACTCCCAAAAAAATGCAAAAAAAATGAAGGGGTAAATTGGTGAAACGACAATTCACCTCTCAAGTGGGTACATCCATCGGAACCTAACCGGTCCACAAACCAAGGCTTCTTCAGCCAGATGAACCATGTTGTGCACGCTTATATCAAAAAATGAAGCTGGGAAATACTTTTCGAGCACGCACATGGCCTCTGCAATCATCCACTTAGCCTGGCTCAGATCTTCTATTTTAACGACCTTAGAGCACAGCAATCTAAAATACAAACTGACTTGCTGAAGTGCAATTCGAAGGTGTTTATGTCCAGGAAAGGCATGTTGAAGCAGAGCAGGTAGCAAGTACTCAATCAAAATATGATAGTCATGAGATTTTAAGCTCAGCAACCTATCCCCACTCACATTGTTGCTCAAGTTTGAGCAAAAACCTGAAGGGAATTTCAGATTTCTAATGATCTGGCAAAAAAATTTCTGCTATTCTTTAGACAAAACCCACACCGGGGTGTTTACTACCACATTCTTAAATTTCTTCGCTTTCCATTCTCCAATGTGGAGCTTTTTCTCACGCAATTCATCACGATTATTCCATAACCTTTGAGCCTTACTTCCATCATCAAAGAGAGCGTGATAAATGTGTTCCATGACGTTCTTTTCCGTGTGCATCACGTCGATAGAATGAAATATACCCAGATTGCTATACGACTCAAGTTCCCAAAAACAACACTTCCTATTGAAAATACTTGTTTCCAAACCAGAATTATCCCTCTCATCAATACCACCATCCTCTAACTCATAATCATCCTCAACCTCAGTCTCAGTCTCATCATCAGACACGTATCTCTTTCTTTTACCAGCCTTGCGTTTTTGGGTCTTACCAGGTATGTAATGAACATTTTTCAACAACTCGAGCGACTCATCGTTAGTTAGTCTCTTTGGCGCCAACTTTCTCTCCTCTTTGTCCAATCCCAAGAATTTCCCATCCCTAAAGGTGTGCCTGCTCTTGAGGAAAATCCGATAGTTAGTGTACACTACCTTCCTAAATCCTAGGCCCATATGAGTACATCGAGTTTTTTCTGCGCAGACAACACATCCATTGTAGCCATGAACTGTTCTTCCACTTAAAATACCAAGAGCAGGTAAATCATGAATCCCAAACATTAGAGTTACTCTCACGATAAAATACTCTTTTCTGAAAGAATCCCAAATTCGCTTTCCGTCTTTGAAGAGAGTTTTTAATTCATCGACAAACACCTGCATAAATACATCAATGTCTCCACTCGGTGTCTTGCGACCAGGTATCAACATATTGTATATTTGGAATTCAGTCTTCATACACAAAGAAGGTGGAAGATTATAAACCACAGAAATGAGAGGCCAACAGCTCCAACCTATATTCGACTGGCCATGGGGATTAAACCCATCCGTCGATATTCCAAGGTAAACATTTCTGCCTTCCGCTGCAAAATCCGGGAATTTTTCCTTGAACTTGCGCCATTGAGGTGAATCGCACGGATGACGCATATAACGACGAGAAACTGCCGCTCGGTTGTGCCAATCCATGAAAGCTGCTATCCAAGGAATAGAGAACATTTTCGCAATTCTTGGTCCTAGAGGAAAGTATCTAAGCACTAACATAGGTTCTTTTGACACCTGCATCTTCCCGTCGGAATCTTTGAATTCTTTAAATCTTTTAGCTTGGCACACTCGACATTGCTGAAGATTTTTATCTGCATTGTGATACAGCATACAATGATTCGGGCAAACATGAATAGCCTTGCATTCCATCCCCAGATCCTTTAGCATCGTCTTCGTACAATCATAGTTTTTAGGGAAATTGTTTACAGGAAGCCATTTTCCTAACAGAATCAACAAACTATCCATACAATGACCAGAGAATTTATATGTTTTCTTTAGATTATGCAGTTCTACGATAGCACCGATGGTTGAGATACCTTCGGATGCTGGGTGCAACTGCTTCCCTGCCAAATTTGAGTACTTAGCATAACGCTCCCCCATATCCACCTCTTGTTCTTCACAGACTACTTGCTCATAAGGGTCAGCATGAGGACCAAAGTTGGCATCAGCATAAGCATCCCAGTCGAAATCAGGCATTTCTTCTTCTGCAACCTTCTCCTTCTCCACAGAACGACTAGTTGAACTCTGACCCACCAATTCCTCACCATGCAAGTACCAAGTGTTGTACGTCCTCAAGATACCCACCTCGGACAGATGCTTTCGAACAATTTTCCATGGATGCCGAAAATCATTAGCACACTTCTTACATGGGCAAGCACAACCAGATGAATCCCCATTGGCTGATGCAAATTTGAGGAAGTCTCTAACCCCCTCTCGATATTTTTGGCTAAATAGGTCTTTTTCAAGCATCCAATCTTTATTCCCCAACATCCTACATTACCAAATTGAAATATGCTTCTTGTTACCAAGTTCATAAACTAAAGATACAAATACTAACAATCATAAACTTTCACATACAAACCACACATACAAATCAGCAAAAAATCTATAACCAAATACAGATCTGAAAAGATGTAGATACTCATACTCTAATTTTAAATCAGGGAAATATGTAATTGCTGGATGAATTCAGTTATTCAATTGATGTTCATATATTTGAAATTAACATAAATAAATGAATCTTAAATCAGTGAAATACCTAATTGCTGAATGAACTCAGATTCCTCTTAAATCAGTGAAATACCTAATTGCTGAATGAACTCAGATTCAAATTTCAAATCTCAATCAATAACTCTATGAGAAATCGATTTGATAATTAAACTAATATCAAATCGAGGTTCACATAAGAAGTAACTGATTGAATGATGTTGAAGATGTTTTCGCAAGCTCAGACTCAAACGAAGGATTATCCGCTGAAAAAAAAAAGGGGAGAGGAATTGAATGTTAGGCGATGCAATCCGTGGAGGTGAAGACGAATAGAAGTTATGTCTCAACTGTTTTCAGCTAGACACATTAACTTCTTTCTCTACCCTATCACCAAAACTCGGACAAAATAAATGAATTCATTTTCAGTGATTTTTCTTTATTGTTTTCTGATTTTCAAAATTTATCTCAAATGTTATTCAACAGAATTCCGTTGAGAAAAAAAACAGGCTCTGTTACGCTGCTGGGGTTGAAATTTCATCACACCAAAAGTTGGGCGGAGAAAAGAAAAGTGGAGGCTAACTTAGGAAGTTCACCGAAATATTGAGGGTAGGCGGGTAATTGCACCAACAAAAACACGGAGCACTGTAACAGATCGCATTTTCAGTAACCATTGAAGATGTTACGAGCTTCCCAACAGCGTATGCCCGTTGCTGAAATGCAAACCGTGACTAATGCTGTTGTTGGTAAAAACTGGAATTCGTGTAATGACGCTCGGTTATGGTTAAAACAGGGCTCAACACAATCCTTTTACATCAAATGTATAATTTCAAGCTTCCTGTGGATATTATCAAGAAGTTGGATTCAATACAACTTCATTTTTGGTGGGATAAACCAGTTGGCCAAGGTCTCTATTTAACAAGCTGGCAAAGCTTATGTCGTTCAATCCCATAAAAATATATCAAGATTTAGGTGTGAGTGTAAGCATTAATACAACTTTATGTATCATCATCGCATTAATACAGATGGAGGACTCAACTTTCGTGATCTAGCCTTGCTCAATAGAGCTTTATTAGCAAAGACAGCGTGGAGGTTATGCACTACAGATAACACCTTATGGGCAGATGTTCTTGCAGCCAAATACTTCAAAGATGAAAGGCCTATGCACTCCTTGAAGAAGTCTGATGCTACCTGGTCTTGGAAATGTGTTTATGCACAGATGGAATTTATTAAAACATACAGCTTTTGGTCTCTAGGTGATGGAAGGAAGATCCTGATATGGAAGGATAAGTGGATAATCAATCTGAATGCCCCCCCCCCCTCTCCAGCTGATGGTGCAATTAATCCCAACAATTATAAAGTGGTGGCAGATCTCATAGATCCGGACACAAAACAATAGAGAGTCCAGCTGATCAGAAACCTCTTTGATGATAACACAGCTCAGCTCATCTTAAACATGAGAATTCCGGCATCCTGCAAAGATAAACTGATGTGGACTCCAACAAAGAATGGATCTTTTACAGTGAAGTCTGCGTATAGAACTTTATACAACATCAAATATCATGGAGCTGTGGATGGCAATTCAGGTCAAGAAGGCAATATATACAAGAAAGTATGGGCTCTGAATACTATCCCTAGAATAAAACTGTTTCTATGGAAGTGTGTCAGAGATCTACTAACATCAAGAGAAAGAGTAAACAGGAATCTAAAACAACAGCAACTGGAGTGTGCTAGGTGCAAACACCATTTGGAAACAACTAAACATATCTTTCTAGACTGTCCAGTAGCTAGAATGGTTTGGTTTAGCTGTGCTGGTATTAGGACAACTGATGTTGTTACAGACTCGATGAAGAATTGGGTGCTAAACTGGTTTGAGCATGAAGATGAAGATCAGATCATCAAGATGGCTGCTATCTCATGGCATCTGTGGAAAGAAAGATGTTCAGTTGTGCATGAAGGAAAAGAATCTTCCCCTGAAAAGATCATTCAACAAATCAATAAGTTTTTGCTTGATGCTGATAGTATTTCCAGGGATACTACAGCTTCTAACTCCCCTTTAGTAACAGTTAAATGGTCTTCACCTGATTCTTCTTGCATAAAAGTTAACTGTGATGGTTCATTTTGCTCTATTCTTAAAAATGGGGGTCTAGCTCTAATAGCTCGTAACTTTGCAGGCACTCACTGGGATCAGAATGTCAATTTGTGAGGAAAGCAAAGGATGCGGAGGAGATGGAGGTCTATGCTACTGAGAAGGCAGTTAAATGTGCTATCTCCAAAGGATTCAGCAGAGTGGAGTTCGAGACTGATGCGTTAGCAGTGGTGCAAGCAATAACAGGCAGACAAAGCAGCCTTTCATGGCAATATATCTGCCAATCATTGAAGACATTAAATTTCTCCTTAAACAGTTTAATTTTGTTAAGTTTAGTCATGTTAAGAGATCTGCAAACAATTGCTCTATTCTTAAGTTTAGCTCTAATTGCTAGGAAAAACAGGACTTCGGGTGTATGGGTTTCAGTCCCCCCTGAATGCATCCTAGATGATCTGAATTCAGACATGAACTCTTTATCTTTCCATTCTTCTAATTAATAAAATATTCAGTCTTTGCATCAAAAAAAAAAAAAAAAAAATCCTGGCTGTTTCTTTCTGTTCTAGTTCTTGGTTTTGTCGTGTGCCATAAACCTCATTATACACTTGCACAATCTCTTTAGGTGATTGAACTGGTGATCGAACCATTACATCAAAGGGTGAAAACTTTGTATTGGGTTTCTTCAAACCAGGTAAGTCTCAGAATCACTACATAGGCATTTGGTACAAAAAAGTCTCAGTTCAAACTGTTGTTTGGGTTGCTAACAGGGATGCACCTATTCTTGATCCATCTTCTTCGAAGTTAACACTTATAGAAGGGAATTAGTTTTACTTGATAATTTAACTAAAGTACCAATTTGGTCTACAAGTTTAGCTTCGAGTACTCTAAATACACCTGAAGTCATTCTTGGTGATGATGGAAATCTTGTTTTGAGAGATGGGTCTAATCCAAATGCAAATGAGAGTTACTTCACTTACTCACTTTATAACACATCTATGATTGCTAGATTCGTTATGGATATATCTGGCCAAATCAAGGAATTCACATGGTTAAAAAGCAAGCGTACGTGGATTACGTTGTATGTTCAACCCAAACGATTGTGTGATGTTTATAGTATATGTGGACCTTTCGGAAACTGCTACAGATTGGAGTCTCCAGGATTCAACTGGTGGGTGTGTTAGGAAGACCCGTTTGGAATGTGAAAGCAAAGATGGTTTTTTACCAATCCCAGCCTCAAAACTTCCTGATAACCCCGGTTTCCACCAATGTATTGCATTAGCTCGGTTTCCACCAATGTATTGCATTAGCTCTATTTTCACCTGTGCATGAATTACTGAAGCTCCTTGAGATTTAAAAAGTGTCTCTTCCCTGGACATGTACACTATCGTTACAGTAAATTCTATCACTCATCCATTAAAGGTTAAGTTACTAACAAATAAATAGCTTAATGTAAAGACGCACTACCAATAATTTATAATACAAAACTCACTAAGAACGCCGATAAAAGATAAGTTCACAGAAAGGTCCCTTGTTATCCAATTTCAAGATGAAACTAGCTCACGGCTTTGTATCTCCTTCAACTGACTCCATTATTTTCGTATCTTCTTCCCCTAATGCTTTCAACGAAACTAAGGTGTTCTGGTGAGGGATCACAGTGAAAACCGTTTCTTGAATTTGAGAAGCTATTTTGTAACCAATGTTGAGATGTCTATCGTTGTAAGTTAAAACACCGTCATCACTATTTGTAAAGGCTAATAACTGAGATCCATTAACCCTAAACTCTTTACTCCAAACCAATGACTGATGTTTTGCTTGATCATCCATGTTATGATTGTCATTCTTCTTTTTTAATAGCCATATGTCATAAAGGTCGTCAGGAAATCTGCATACATATTCAGCAAAAAACAAAACCCCATCCAAAACCCCTATTCTATTATTAGGTGACCGCCAACCTCCTACTGAAGGTGGTGCAGGGTGTCCACGAAGCATCTCTTTAGCCAAATCGAAAGTCATCATTATTTTTAGTTCAATGTTCATCCAATACAGAATTCCATTGACAAAGATACCTTGTTGGCAACCATATGCGTTGGGCACAAACTTAAACTTTCCAAGGTTTCTCCAACCACTGCCACTGCCTAGAGTGTATATGAGGACTTCTACAAACTTGTTCCTCAACATTATTACTACAACTTTGTACTCATTGGTTGAAGAAACATATCCAAATCCGCTAATAAATTTGTGTAATTTACAAACTTTCTTATATCCTGGTAGCATAATGCATTCTCTTGTGAAGGGGTTACAGATAAACGTTTTTACTTCCAAATATGGGTGTGCACAATCAACTAGACAGATCAAACTATTACACGACGCAATAAAGCGAGCACGCCTAAACGGAGGGTTAAAATTAAGCCTTCTAATTCTCCCAATGGGTGCTGTTGACTTATGATTATGGTTCTGATTACGATTATATTCAAAGTAATAGAATTTGTCATAATTAATCCCAACCCTAACATTGGCAATAAAAGCCAACTTACCAGAATCAGCTGCAGAATTAGAAGCATAACTAGAAGGATGCTTAAGATGATGTTGGTGCATCTTCGAGAACGATGGATGGCGAACAAGACGTCTCCAGGTTTTGCATACTAGTTTATATTCAAGAACTAATTCAATAGGTAAACGAGTTAGTATGTCTACTGACATATCTTCGGGTAGAGAATTGAAGCAACCCATGAATGAATGACGAAAACCTTGTAGTTAAAAAAAAAAAAAAGGGATTTACAGAGGATGATTTAGAGAAAATTCTAGGGTTTTACCACGGAATAGATTTGAGGAACAAGAGATGCCCATTATATAGCAACAAGAGAGTGCGTATTAGCCAGCTAGGACTAGATGACCGTGCAACGGTGGGTTGGGCCCGACACACAACTTGTTTAAGAGTTTCCTCTTAAACAATGTATATGAGCTTCTACAGTTTTGCATTGACAAAACAATCGTTAACTGTTAGGGAACTAGCATCTTGACAAGTATGTGCATCTGGAACATGCAATTGATTGGATCTAGAGCATTGTCTTGGATCTGCGTAAGCTCACACAGGGATCACCTAAATCATACTCCAAAATAAGCTAATGCATTAGCTCTATTTTTCACCTGTGCACGGATTACTGGAGCTCCTTGAGATTCAAAGCGTTGCTTCCCTCGTGATGCCCAACATCGTAACAGTAAATCCTTTCATGGCAATCTACAAATGATTCCATTAGGCTGCAAGGTGCCTAGCCTAAGGTGATTGTAGCTAATGACAGAATGAACTATCGTTCTTGTGAAAATTTTTGATGAAAGAAGACAAACTTTGGTGTAGTTTTTTGTTCAAATTACCACTTTTTGTAATCTAATAGTGTTTCGTTCCGGCATTTTGCCTGCAATTCCCATATGTTTCAAACGAAATAAGTCATTAAAGCATACATCACATTCACCATTCATAGAAGGTCGGGCTACAAATAAAATGCACAATTAACAAAGCAATTCAGCTCTCTAAAGAAGTGGAAGAAGAGTTATTCCCTCGAGGATGCACTTCAGACTGTGCACGTCAGCACTCCATGGAGTAGAAAGCCACTGTCCAGTAACTGAACTTGGTCCAGTAACTCAGCTTGGTCCTGCACCAGAATTCCAGTTCTTCGCAGAGATGTCTTTAAGTCTCTCTGGCATTGATGAGGATGGCCATAGTTTGTTTGAACCCTGAAAATAAAAACAAGCTACTCAAGCTATTAATTGATAAGTGACTAAAATTACCTAAGACAGAGTTGTAAGCATGCATTTGTAAGATTTTTGGAACAACTCTTGGTGAGGATGACTTGGAATATATATTGTAGCTTGGAAATTCTGGAGGAAAACTTCAACAAGATAAAGCAAGAAAATCGTAACACAATGTGCCATAAGTCTATAAATGATATCACTAGAAACAATAAGATGAATCTGGATTATGGAATCACCCAGGTCAAAAGTGTTGCGCATACTAAATTAGATAACAAGACATAGTGCAAAACAGCGCGTAAAACCCTCCATTTTAATGAACATACACCCAATGAAGCAGTAAGTATTTTTAGTTATGATATAGATCATTGACAGGGAAATATGGTCTGGTGGTAAATATTGAGCTACTTCTAGGCTCATTCTCTTCTTAAATGAGAATTGTGTCGTTAACTGAAAGGGATTCGGCACCCTACCACTAGACTGTATTGCCTAATTGATTGCTTTCTGCGTTTTTTTAAGTCATGATAGTATCTTGTGAGTGATTATAACTTGAACAGTGCAGTCAAATGTCATTTGTGCTTGATAAGGGGTGGATGAATTTTAGACCTAAATCTGCTACATATATTCAAGGTGCAAGGTCATTTATAAATTTTGTCCGTCACAATGGTGGTAATAGTACGTTATTCTCATGCCCTTGTACACGTTGTATGAATGGTAAGGAAAGAAAACACTTTTAGAGATTGATATTCATCTGCTCAAATATGGTATTACTCCAACATATACATTATGGCGTCATCATGGAGAAACTGCAGTTGTAGGAAAAAATATGGTTAACAGTAGTACTACTGACATTGTAGGAAATTTAGCTGAGAATGTAGGCATAGTTGCTGATCGATGTTGTTGATCCTATAGTGAATGATGAAGTTGATCCTTCTATTGGTGTAGATGAGAATGCTAGGACCCATTGTAGTTTTCACGTTAAGGGAAGTAGCAGTAAGAAAAAGAGAGATGAGTATGAGTGTGCAAGACAACCTTTATATCCTTAAGGTAAGACAACATTGTATGCTGCTATGAAACAGAATAGCATTAAAACCCAATATGGGTTTTCAGACAACGGAGTTACTGCACTCTTAGAATTGAAGAAAGAATTACTTCCAGCTGATAATATAGTGCCATCTAAGTACCATGATATAAAGAAGATGATCAATGAACTAGGGATGGATTACATAACTTATGATGCATGCCTCAATGATTGTATTTGTATTGGAAGGATGATATCAAATTAGTTAAGTGTCCAGTTTGTGGAGAACCTAGGTATAAGAAGGTTTTTAATGATGAGAGGAAACTTACACAAGTAGCTCAAAAGAAGTTAAGGCATTTTCCTCTGATTGCGAGGCTGCAAAGGTAGAGTATTCCGTGGATAGCAGAGGCATTTTACTGGCATTCTAAAGCAAAATCAGATATGAATGTGATGCGTCATCCTGTCGATTCTTCTGCTTGGCAATGTGCGGATAACTTCTCACCTGAGTTTGCCAAGGAACCACGTAATGTTACACTTGGGATAGCAACTGACTCCTTCAACCCAAATACATACAACCTTCCACCTTCAATGTGTATGAAGCGGGAATTCTCGATGCTAAGTCTGTTGATATCAGGCCCTAAAGCACCAGGTAAAAACATTCTTACAAAGTAATGTTGAAAGTACTGTTTGATTGTTCATTTTGTGCAATAATTCAACTGTTAGTGTATTAGTTGAGAGAATCTAAATGTTAAAATGTTTTTGATGTTTTTGTGTAGGTAAAGACATAGATGTCTATTTGCAACCACTGATAGAAGAGCTGAAACTGTTATGGAATGTGGGTGTGATGACATTTGACTCCTTCACAAAGACTGAGTTTTGTATGAAAGCTAGATTACTATGGGCTATTCACGATTTTCCTGCACTAGGGACTTTGTCTGGATGTGTCACCCATGGATATTATGCTTGTCCTACTTGTGGAGAGTACACAGTTGCTAATTGGCTTCCCTTCAGTAAGAAGATCAGTTATATGGGACACCGAAGATGGCTGCCTGCAAACCACAAGTTTCGAGATGATAAAACACATTTCAGCGGAACGGTAGAGCGTGATGCAGCTCCATGGCCACTGACAGGGTTGCAAGTTTAAGAGAAGGTAGCTAATATTGTAATTAAGAAGGGTAAGGGAAAACAACCAGCAGTACGAGGTTAGAAGCGTAAAAGGCAAGGGGGAGAACAAGATGAAGATGATGTTCATGCGCGCACATTATTTTCTCGAAGGTCAATTCTGTATGATTTGCCAAATCGGAGTTCAAATGTCGTCCGACATTGTATAGATGTTATGCACACAGAGAAGAATATTACTGAACATCTTCTGAACACTCTCATGGGAAATGTCAAGTCTAAAGATGGCCCTAATGCAAGGAAGGATATGGAATCCATGGGAATTAGAAAGAAGTTGTGGGTGACAGTGGATGAACTGATAGGGAAAACCACCATGGATGATGCCTCTTTTGCAATGACAAAACAGGAGAAAGTTGATTTCTGCACTACATTGAAGAACTTAAAAGTGCCATATGGTTTCTGTTCCAACTTTCGAAGCAGCGTCAACAACAATCCTCCTGAGATAAGAAACTTCAAAACTCATGATTACCACATCGTAATGCAGCATTTTCTTCAATTGTTGTGCATATTGCGACTTCTCTGCCTAAAGATCTTCGTGTATCTCTCACTACGCCATTTTGACCATTTAGCAACGGTAATAAGCGTTGCTCTGAATTTCGGCAACGCTTATAAACGTTACAAATATGGCGTTGCTCTTTTTTAGCAACGTTTATAAACGTTGCCGTAATAGAATTATAGCAACGTTTATAAACGTTACCGTAATTAATTAGGGCAACGTTTTATTTTTTGTTAGCAACGTCTTTGTAAGTGTCCATTTTTCTTGTAATCCACGTGTCACCGGGTCCCGCAAGGGGATATGACGTCATTTTTGTTCCAAAGTGATAATGACGTCATTCATGCTAGCAACACTTATAAACGTTGCTGATTTTAATTCTGGTTTTAAAAAAAACAGATCTTTGCTTGCCGTTCCTGCAGATTTTCTGTTTCTGCACCTGCATTTATATAGAATTCATTCCAGTTCCAATTCCAATTCATTCATTCATTCAAAGCAATATAATTTGAAGACGTTCACAGAGATGTAATATCAATCAAGTATTTTCATCGAGTCTGAACTCCACAAGTAAAAATGAACCAAAATCAAGCACAACAAATTAACAAAGAAATTTGCATATGTTTACTCATGCATATCTATTTCCATACAGTGGGAAATGGAACATTGATGCACTCTGAAATGGAAAAATACTTGCAACGACGGCAATTCCTGGATCATTGAAGCTGTTGATATGCTTTCAGTTCATCTTTCTCTTCATCCAGATCCATTAGTTTCTTATCCAAATACTGAACAAGTTCTGGAAGAGATCACTGAAAATTGGAACCAAACAAATCACGTGTCGATAATAGCCAAATACAATATATATAGACAAAACAGAAACAAGAAAAAATAATCCAATCCAGTAATGTACAGTAGAAACTCTTTAAATTAATACTTGTTAAGTTAATAATCTCTCTAAAATAATACAATCCAGTGATCCCAACCAGGCTTGGACAAGATAAAATTTAACTCTCTAAATTAATAATCTCTCTAAATTAATAAATTTCTCCGGTCCCAAGGCTATTAATTTAAAGAGTTTCGACTGTAGGTAATTAGGAATACGAGTGTGCACATAATACAGAGGAAGAGAGAGAGACTGACCATGTATGATGCAGTTATCATCTTCCCAGCAAATTCCCATGAAGTGCACACTGCGCACTCATGGCTGATGTTGTAGTTTCAAACCGCAAGTGTACGTACACATGCCAACACTATTCTTGTAAGTGGATGAATATTCATGTTCAGTATACAAATGCAACATAAATATTCAGCATACTGCTTGAAAAGAGAATGGATCATGACTAAATGAAAATAAATCAATGGAGAGCCAATTTTAGCAAACCACAAGTGTACGTACACATGCCAACACTATTCTTGTAAGTGGATGAATATTTGGTGCGTAATCGAAGGTACATTGATTGTTGCATTGCTAGAGGGTATACACTGCAAGAAGCTAGCTTGTACTGTATGGAGGACCTGTCAAATGATGGTGATGGTACTCATAAGCATACACGACAGGCCTTTCTTGATGATGATGATGAGTTTGCCGATGAGATGCCTCTGAGTAAAGGGAAGGAAATTACTTTAACCAGAATGATGTTTGAACAAGCTCGCAAGTGGATTCTGTCCAAGTTTGTTGGAATAGATGAATGGGAAAGGTATATAGTTTTACTCTCTTTTCTTTATTATAATAAAATAAAATAGTTTAATGTTTTCTGAATTCCTGATGAGATGTTCTGATTTTTGTTATATCGATGGACCATGCTAATAGATCAGTTTATATTTTGACTGTAGGAAGTATGATTCCTATTTCGACAGTGCAAACTCTAATACTCAAAATATAAAGAGTTTCCATTTGTGGTTACGCGATGAGGTAACGAGCTCTCTTCAAACTTATTTCAATATTGGTTTTAGGTAATTAACTTCTACTGACTCATTGTCATTCTTACAGTTGTTAGAAGCCAAACAAGAGGATTCAGTACTCTGGCGTCTGGTACAGGGACCTCTGTTCACGGCACGGTCGTATAAGAAATACCAAGTGAACGGCTTTGTTTTCTGCCCACAAGAGCACGATGCGCGGGTGGTGACCCAAAACAGTGGTGTTAGTATGAGAGCTATTACAAATTGCAGAGCAAAGTCAACTGATCAAAACCTGGTAGAAGCAGAAGTAACATATTGTGGAGTAGTTAAACACATCATCGAGTTGAATTATATGGACTTTGAAGAAATTGTGTTTTATTGTGATTGGGTCAAAGTTGAAGATAAGACTAATGGTTGCAAAGTTGATCCCACAGTCTTGTGTGATAAAAGTTAACTTGTCTAAGCTTAAAAGCATCAATAAGGTGTCAGATGAACCTTTTATTCTTGCCTCCGAAGCATCACAAGTGTTCTACTCAAATGATGTTACTGATGAAGGATGGTCTGTGGTCTTGCAATCACAACAGCGACTTACGCATGCAGTAGATGATATTGAAGTTCCTAGTATTTATCAATCTGCTTTTACAGACAATGAGAGTTTAGAAAAACTTATATGTGTGGATTCTGTAGTTTAGAATGATGTTTGTCATTAGTAAAAATCATGTGTGTCAGTCTGTAGGTAAAACTGTTTATTGTTCTAAGTCACATGTTCTTTTTTTCTGTTTATGAAATTTTATGTGTTGGACTAATCAGTTTAAGCTTAATCTGTTTAGCTTCTATTTTGTTTGACTAATCTGTTTATGTTGGTAAGTGCAAGGTTATGGCAGATGCAGTGGAGGTAGATGAGAATGGGCTTCCTAGGTCTAGCAATTCCTTACAATGGGCCACATGAAGGGGTCACTGATTCGTACACATTGCCCTATCTCCTACAAAACCTGGAGGCATGTGCCAAGGAAGTTTAAAGAAGATGTATGGCAGGATCTCAAGGTACAAACTTACCTTTCTCTTGTTTTTTCTATCACTTCAACATTTTTTGAGTTAGCTAGTAACCTTGAGGGTTTGATTCTGCAGGAACAATATCAAATTCCTGATGTTTCAAAGACAATCATGATCAAGAATATGGCTAATCCTTTTAGGAGACTGAAGCATGAATGTCGTGTCAAGTATTATGATAAATATCCAACCCATGAAGAAAGGATTCAACATTGTCCTCCAATGATCAAAGAAGAGGACTGGATAAGGTTCTGTAATAATGAGAACACTCCTGAGCAACTGGCTAGTAGAGTGGATCACAAGAAGAAAAGAAAGCAATATGAGTACACCCACTCCGCTGGTCGCAAACCCCATAGTCTTGTCAGAGCTGAACTGGTATGTTTCTGTTGGCAATGTTCTTTCAAGGTTTTAGGGCAATATTGTTCATTTATAATTGATTGATTAAAGCAGTTTCGACTCATTGGTCTAACTTCAGGAGGCCAAGAATCCAGGAGTAGAAATCACTCCATCTATGTGTGGGAAGAAACTCACAAACAAGCTAATGGCCAAGTTCTAGCTAGTGCACAACCCTACTATGTAAGTGATCTAAAATGTCTTACACTGCACCCTTATTATGTATCTTATGATTTTACAGAATTTTATGCTTGGCATTACAGGATGAGCTTAAGAAGCGTGAGGCAGAGGTTAAGGAAAACCTAGAACCTGGTACTCCTCTAGAAGATGATGCAATGACTCTTGCATTTAGAAAGGATACAAGGGGACGAGTTTGTGCTGTTGGTCCTATCTCCAAGACACAATATGTATTATCTGCTCCCGCGCGTGCCAAGGTTGCTGAGTTGCAGGCTTCAGATGGAGAGCTCAAACATAAGGTGAATGATCTAGGTGGGAAAATGGAGGTTTTGATTGAAGGTTTTAGGTCATTGTGTCAAATTATCAAAGAGATGAAAGCTGGACAAACATCGATGATCGGCTCTAACATCATGGGCAATTCACAAGACCTTGTGGCTTCACCTGCTCTTAGTGGTACTCATGATCAATCACCAACTCCCATAGCTCCAGCTCCAGTGGCAGAGGCCATTTCACCTGCTCATTCAGCAATACATTCTGCTGCAGTTCAATGTTCATTACTGAACATGGATGGTGATATTATTGCTAAGGGTGAACAGTGTACAAGTATTGACATCTAGTGTCTAGTTCATTTATATGGTTTTATGTTTTCTATATTAAGGATTTTTCGTGTGATATATGATTACATGCCTAATAATGTACAGGTGAAATGGGAAAGCTGTGTCACGGCGTAGCTGTAGCGGCTAACCATGTGAAGGTGTTGCTGCATGAAATTCTCTTGTCAGATGAGAAGACCATAAAAGCTAACATGCTTGCAAGGACTTTTCGAGAGGTGGGAGTTGGTGGATTTATGGTTCATCCTGCATCCCTCACCCGATTCTAGGCTCTTCTCCTTTTTTTGGTTTATCTCAGTCATCATCTACTGCGCCTAACACAACTAACATATAGGCTCTTTGTTTTGCTAATGTTCACACTTTTGTATGTATGGTGAACATTATATCTCTTTTGGTGTGGTGTTGGGTGAACATTTAAACCTTATGTAGAGACGTAAATGGTTGTTCTCTTCTCTTTTTTTGCTAATGTCAAAACTTTTGTATGTATGTGAACATTATAACTCTTATGGCGTGGTGCTGGTGAACATGGGTACTTTTATCTAGTTTATTTATCGGATATATTATGTTTTGTTTTGTATATGTCCACATGTTTGTGCTTTGTTACCTGTGATTGCGCAGGTTGCCATGGTCATCTGAAGCGCTAGTAACCACCTGGGGAAACATCCCTGGTAAGTACATGTGTTTTATGCCCTTTTCCTTGTATTACTGAATTGATTCCTTTGGATATTAACCTGCATTCTTGTACACACTTGCGAGGTTTTTTTATGCGACTTTGGATGTTGAGCTTGCTCTGCTGCCTCTTAAGTGAACACTATCATAGGTATATAATGTCTTCGTATGCTCTTTTAGTGTCTGCTCCTTATGTTCCATTTGTTAGCCTTTATACATTTAGTTATACAATATATATATGGCCTGTACACATTTAGTTATACGGTTATACGATTTATTCCCATTTCTGAGTAGTTTGAGCATGGGAGCAAGAGAACTGGATGTGTTTGCATGGTTGTTTGTGCTTTGGAATAGCATCTGCTCCTGTACATTCCATTTGTTAACATTTATATGTTATGTCCTGTACACATTCTTCATGGTTAGCTAAATGACTTGTGCCATTTTTGGTTGTCTCCTCATTTCTCGGTTTGCACCGAGATTCAGTTTTATCCCTTAGTATCGAGAACAGGAGAACTAGGTGCTGGAGCATGGTTGTTTGTGCTTTAGAATAGCATTTGCTCCTGTACATTCCATTTTTTACCTTTATATGTTATGTCTTGTACACATTCTTTTCATGTTTAGCTAAATTCTGGTTGTATCCTCATTTCTTGGTTTGCACCCAGATTTAGTTTTATCCCTTAGTTTCGGTTCCTGCAAACTCTAGGTTTTGGTCGCATGATAAGAGGCCTGTTGTATGTTCACTGCTTGGTGCCAGTGTGTGGCTGAATTTTCCTATATAAATAAAATGACATGAATCGATTCTCAGAAAGTATGGAAATGCTTGTCGAAACAGCATGTTTAGTGATAGTCTTCCCATTAGATCGTTTACTTTGTTTCATTCCCTCTACTTTGTTGAACATTTACTGAGTAATTTAAGTTCTTTGTATCTCTGCAGTGATTTGAGGATATACAAAGGAGCTTACAAACACCACTGATCAAGGAGTTTAACTTACAAGTATGCATCTTTCTGCATTGTTAAATGTCTACATTATGTCTATATTATGAACCCTTACTGTGTCTATATTATGAACCCTTACTGTGTCTGAAATGTCTACATTATGAACTTAGTGTTAAATTGTCTATATTATGAACTTAGTGTTGAATTGTCTATATTATGAACCCTTACTGTGTCTGAAATGTCTATATTATGAAATGTCTACATTATTATGAACTTATTGTTGAAATGTCTATACTATGAACCCTTACTGTGTCTGAATGAATGTCTATATTTTTGTGATTTTACTTCGTTCATATCACTGGTTGGTATTAAAGAAGTAGTGACGCAAACTGTCGTGTTCTCCTCAACCCTCAAACCTTCTTCTTGCTTTTTTCTTATCACTTGCTGGTAAAGAAGAACAAGAAGAAGATTTTTTTGGTAAGCGAGGAGTGCGCCTTTTTGTTGCTTAGTAGTTAGAATACAGTTGAGTTTTTGTTGCTTAGGTAGTCTGAATGAATGTCTGAATGTATGTCAGAATGGAATTTCTGAATTCAGAAGAAATTGCTGGGTAAATTGGTAGTGCAGGAAATTGTAAGAAACTTTGACCAGGCTATTTTTTTTACTGCTGGTAAAAAATTGCAACGGAAATAAAGTGTTTCAAAAAATTACCAGGAAAATTCAAGTCAGTCATTGACTTGGTCCATCTTTAGCAACAATAGTAATAAAATTCGCAACACGCACATTAACGTTTCAAAAAATTTACCAGAAAATTTACGGTCGGTCTTCATTGACTTGGTCAACCTTTACCGACAATAGTAAAAAATTTCGCAACGCACCATTTGATGTTGCATTCAAAATGGGCTGTAACGGGCGTCGGACCATTGCATTTTCCGTTGCAGCACATATTTCACAACGTTAACAATGCCGTTTCGGAATTGTGTTACACCAACTTTTGGAACAGCTGGCCACAATTGCGACCGGAATAGCAACATACCTGGGTCCGTTACTTCCAGCATAATGTGGTGTAGTGCTATCTACCCTCCAATGATATCTTTTGTGATTGTAGCGGCAACATTCAGAGAGCAATGACAAATTGTTCTTTAACAAACTGCTAGTGCTAACACTTTCCTGCACTACAGTGAACCTTTCTTATAGTTCAAAAAGAGTATGCACAACATGGTTAAGAGTTTCCTCCTGGATACTCACTATGCTCATACTAATCCCATGAACCATGGCCAAAATCCTGATGCCAGTTACTTATGGCATTGCAAACTTACCGCTTATTTCCATAGGGAAACTTACCTTCTCTTGTAAACTTAACACATTGCAGGAATTAACAATGTCAGAGAATCGAGATAACTTTCCGATGCTCCACTTGAAGTGGGAGTAAGCAGTCAAAGTACAGACACAGAAGACATGCATATTATATGCATGAGCTCGGTCAAATATATGAAAGAGCAATGTAATGTAAAATTTTACTCACAGTGCCCTAAAGGCTGCAAATACACAGGTTGAACAACTGTGGGTAATTTGATGGTCTAATTACCTCCCAAGCCAGGAAAGTCGGGTAAAATTTTTTCTAGAAAAATCAGAATCCCAAAAAAGAATAAAACTTCCACATAAAAGTGTTGAGGGGATAAATTCCGTTACATAACTCACATGGCGAAAAGTATGAAAGCAAACAGAAGTAATTTATAATATGAAGTGCAGACGGGAATTCAACAGACAGTATAAAGCAGTTTAAGAAACGTAATGAATAGAAGCCCAATTCAGAGACCTACCACCATTAATTTTAGCAACACAATCTGTGTAAGCCCATGCAGGATACCTAATTAATACTCCATAGGTCGATGCCCATTCTCTATCTGCGACACACATTGAAATAACGCCTCAAATTCGCAGTACGTTATTGAACAATGTAATTCGAAATAAACTATTGCACTATTTCCACCTGTTCTCGAAGCTCCTTGAGATTAAAAAAGTGTTTCTTCCTCCAACATGTAGGTGTAGTTTCTTGTTCAAACTACCACTTTCTGTAATATGGTTGTGATTACACCACTACCATAACAGGATTTATTGCAGCATCAAAACACTTGACGAAAATATATATAAAAACTATTGTTGGTGAAAAAAATATTACCCCAGCGATCTGTTTGTACGGGAATATAAATTCTCATACAAAACACGAATATTGCTGATGATGATGTAAAACATGCATAAACACGAAAATAAAGAAGACACAGATTTTACGTGGTTAGGCACTGTTGTGCCTACATCCACGGGTTAATCCCCTTGGGGAGTGATATTTTATTGATTATCAGGGTACAACGAATTTAGGTTTTTGGAAGGGAGGAGACAGATTTCTAGGGTTGCCATCTTGTGGCTGATTTCTGTATCGTGGAGTTGGGATCCCTTTTCTGGGTTTATGTCCCCTCTATATATACAGTTACAAAATATGTATTCTACCATAATTCTGACTCTGCAAGTATCTTGGGCAGCAAGGCTTCTGGAAACTTCTGGAACCTTCCTCTAGCTCTCTAAAAGTGGTTCTGGCCCAGTCTGTACGGAATAGTTGACTTGCCTGACAGTTGACTTTGGCTTTGACCGATAGTTGACTTTGACCAACTTTGACCGACGGTTGACTTTGACCAAATTCGGTCAACAGTTGATTTCGACCCTCCTTAACCAGCAACTGACTTTGACCGACTCCGGTCAACAGTTGACTTTGACCATCTTTGACCAGTGGTTGACTTCCCTCCGTTGATTGTTGACAATATGGACTGCTGGACCGGGCTGGCAGGATGAATGGCAGGTTGGCTAACTGGGCTGGCAGTTTGAGCTTATAGCTAGGCGATCTCCAGAAAGGTTATTCTGGTCCAGACTGTGGCAATTTCAGCCATGGTACAAACATCGCCCCCCTCTTAACCTCCAACTTGTTGGGGGTTAAGAAATTAAGTATTTTCTTTTGTTTGTCGTATGATGATGCAATTCGCCCCCAAGTGCGAAAAATGATTGTTATAGAAAAACGTTGCTTGCCTCCACAATCTGTGGAATAAACTTCAAAGACGCCCCCAACTGCGGTCCGT
Source organism: Papaver nudicaule (assembly GCA_023529015.1). Lineage (NCBI taxonomy): Eukaryota > Viridiplantae > Streptophyta > Magnoliopsida > Ranunculales > Papaveraceae > Papaver > Papaver nudicaule. Next base: position 137,008 of record JAJJMA010162662.1, on the reverse strand, counting down.
CTTTGCTGCGGTGGTAAGTATTATCTCCAAGAAATATTCGTCTGCAAGGCTTGAGATGTCACAAGTGTCGCCCCCAAGCTAGGTCGCAATGTTTGTGATGAAACTGAATCTCCACCAGCTGCGGGTAGAACTGGACTGAACTGTCTGCAGTCAGATGTAACACGACCGGCTTGAGTTGGAGCTGAAACTGCACTGCCTTCATTGGCAGTAGTTAAAATTGAAACTGGACTGCTAGGAGCCGAGCCTCCAATGGAAGCTGTTGAAACTATATACTTGACTGTCAGGAGTCGACCCTCAATGACAGCAGTTAAAAACTGAAATTGACTGCCTGGAGCCGAGCCTCACAGGCAGCAGTTGAAAACTGAAACTAGACTGCCAGGAGCCAAGCCTCCACTGACAGCAGTTGAAAACCGGCGAAAGGACGTGGAAACTGTTGCCGCTGACATGGGCATAAGGGTCACATCTGGTGGACTTCTGTTGATGTCACTGCACTTCCAGGCGGCCCTTAGGCAACGCCTTGGTGGCAGTTGAATTTGAAAACGGACCGCCAAGCAACCCTTGGGTCACATCTGGCGGACTCCTGTTGATGCAACTGCACTTCCAGGCGGCCCTTAGGCAACGCCTTGGTGGCAGTTGAATTTGGAATAGTACCGCCAGGCGACCCTTGGGTCACATCTGGCGGACTCCAGTTGATGCAACTGCACTTCCAGGCGGCCCTTAGGCAACGCTTTGGTGGCAGTTGAGTGCTTGCTGCTTGGCAAGACTTTCGTTATGTACCTTGCATCATTGAAGGTTTTTGTAGTGTGCTTGCAGCTTGGCAGGGCTTTTTGCTGGCAACGTAACAAGGCTGAAGCGCTGGCCGCTTGGGATGTCTGGCTGTTTGCTTGTGTTGAGTACGAGACTTTGGCCACCTTGGTGGCAGTTGAATTTGGAACAGTACCGCCAGGAGAACTTTGGGTCACATCTGGCGGACTCCTGTTGAGCAAAACATAGTATTTGGGTACCTTCATTGCTCTACTTAGCCAATAAAAGGGGTGCCAAAATACTAGGGTACGAACATCGCCCCCTCTTAACCTCTAACTTGTTAGGGGTCAAGAAGTTCGGGTTCTACCCATCACAAAATCCTGATGACGGTAACTCGCACCCAAGCCTATAGCTTGAAGCAGTTAATCTACCCGCCCCCAAGTATATTGTTCGTACTAGGAAGTCTACATACCCCAAACAACAGTCGTCATTGCTGCTGATGGAGTCATGTAACTGAACCTCAGCACTAATCACTAGTGGATTTTACCCCTATTAGTACAGCCAGAAACCGTCTTATTTTCCAAAATAGAACGGTTTTGAACTGTACTTTCGTCAGTTCTATTTTTTTCGTCCTTCTTTTTTAGGACGGATTCATGTGTGACTTTTATTCTTCAAAATATAGAACTGCTTTTCTCCGTGCTTTGAAAGTACTGTCAGACGCAGTCCTTTCACTAGTTCTTTTATTTGAATATATATTAATAATAAAATAAAAAATAAGTCAGATATATATGTCTGACTCCCAGTTAGATGATTCTGACTTGGCTGACTGAAAATGAAATTCACATGAAATGCAATTGAAATTTGAATGCGAATGCAAATTCAAATTAAAAAAAAATGCAAATGCAAATTAAAAACCAACAAATTTGAAATAAAATCAATTTTCTTTTGATTAAAAGGTTTTAAATTAACACTAAGAAGAGACTATAGGAAGATCAGTTCCATTTACAATGCTATTCATACGCCTGGACTTCAAAGTATCAATAGAGTAGACCAAATTTCACAAAAATTGGACTTTTGTATAGCCCTCTTAGCAAGCTCTATTAGCATTTCTATATGCCTCTTGTTCACAAAAACAACACTAGTACTAAAGTTGCGAGTAGTGTTTGTAGCATCATCCACAAGAGCTTTTGCTCTCCAGAAACAGTTGCAACAGCCGCCCTAAATGTATTGAACAACCCATGTCCAGTCACTTTGAATATCTGCAGTGAACAGGGCAATTCTTTGGCTCAAGTCCAAACACCTGTTTTTTTTTTCAATCTGCATATAAGAGAAGATGCCAAAATCAGCGTCAATACAAAAATTATATTGATGCTATAGGTAGTAAGTAACGGAATAAAATACATAAGTTCAGCGAAAATCTTGAATGAAGAATGCATTTTTTAAGGCAATCAGAAAAATAATGTAGCCATGTTGCACCAGACCCTTTAGCCCAGGGAAGATGCCTCGCTAGACCAGAATAGAGCGCTTTCAAATGCTATTATTCCCAATTTCAAGTCTATTTTACAACGATACACATAACTGTTAATGCTCAATTCATATGTAGGAAGGTTGCGTTAGGACAAACGTGTACAAAGAAAAAGGTATATTAATTCATCTACCAAGGTCCAACAGTACATGACATGATGCTATTCATTTGGACTTGCATACAGAAATATATGTCAAATTGCTATAAGAACGACAATTTGAAAAAAATTGGGCATTAATCTGCCAGCCACATCAACCACAGTCATGAAGACAGAAATGGTAGTGATAAGGTTGTTACCTGCTTTTTAGTTTGACGAATGAACTGAATGAAGTTATTACAAGGTCATGTTTGCTCCTGAAAAAGAATCCAGTCAAGAAAACAAATCATGGTCAAGTTTTATACCAATCACATTTCAGAATTTAAGAGATTTTGGTAATAAGAGATTAAAAGTTCAATTCATACTCTACACCCGAAAAACATTACCTGATCCGCAGCTTCTTTCGCAGATGCCGTAAACACATAAGGATCTTCATAAGCATTAATATTTGGTGCTGATCTTGGGGGAGATTCTAAAACAAGATGCCAGTGCTCCCTAGTCTCATCGGCACAATAGAAGACTTGGCTAGCTTGAGAAGCATGGATGAAGGGCTCGTCGACGTCTTTAGAGTTTGTCATAAACCTTTCGAAGTTGACAAATCTCGCGTTTGTTTCTGGCTCTACATACGATCCATTTGTTTTGTCCGCAATTCGGACCCAATCACAGTAAAAAACAACTTCAGTGAAAGCTCCATAATCAAGTTCAAGTATCTGTTGCACAATGCCAAAGTAAGATGCATCGTCTTCGACAAGGTTTGTATCTTTGGCACTTGCTCTAAAGTTGGTGAAGGCATCCATGGTCACTCCACTGTTTTGTGTAGCCAAGTGCTTTTCTGCCTGCTTTGTATAGAACACATAGCCATTCACTGCATACGCCTTGTAAGAAACTGTAGAAAAAGAAGGCCCGATTGCGAGCCTATGGAAATCTGTCATGGGAGTGTGTTCAAGTTCCTTTCTTAACCATGGAATGTATTTCAAAGTCTTGATCCTTGTTCGGCTACAAATTTCAGTGTACGCCTTGTATTTCCTGTGAAACACAAAGATAACGATCACCAGTCTTGTATATGTGTATAACTGTGTAAGGGAATAGTTCAAAGATCAAACTACAGATTTTAGTTTTACTTACTCTTCCCATTCAGTATTTTCATCTGAATGTCTCAACACCCACATACGAACTTGTTCATATTGTAGATGGGATAAGATGTATGGTTTTCCTTGTGAATTCTCTGGAATTGGACCTTCATAAACATCACTAGCTAACAATACATTTCCACCACACTTATATGACTTTTTCTTACCCTCGGGAACAAACTCCATGCAATGGCGCACTCCTTCATCGAGCTCATATTGTGCACTGATTGACCCTTCTATATAGTTTTTATTGCGACCAAAAACCTTGTAGGTTCTCATCATCCTGCACATACAATTAGCAACACAACATATAAGAGGTACAAGAGATCATTAGAGTAATAATCTTAAATTGTAAGTGATTAAAGAAGTGTACCTCTCAAAAGGATACATCCACCTAAATTGAACTGGTCCCAATCTTAGTGCTTCTTCTGCCAAGTGTATGACCATATGAGTCATGCTAACAAAATACCCAGGCGGGAAGTAAATTTCGAACACACATAAAGATTCCACAAGACGTTCTTGCATGATACGAAGCTCCTCACAATCAATAACCTTGGAGCATAGAACTTTGAAAAATAAGGACACATTCCTAATGGCATTGCGGAATAGCTTATGGTTTTTGAAACTGTACATAAATAAAATTGGCATCAAACCCTGCATAAGAATGCGATAGTCATGAGACTTTAGATTACCCTTCAACTGGAACTCTTTCAAGCACACTTTCTTTTTCCAGTTTCCACTATAGCCAATCGGAACTTTCAATTTGCTAAGAGTTTTGCAGAATAGTTCCCTTTCATTATTAGGCATCCAATAAGGAGCAGGTCGGATAACTTGTTTTCCATTCTTCTCTGTCAACCACAAGTTAGGCTTTAAATTGAGGTCTTGCAGATCTCTGCGCGCCGCAGCTCCATCCTTGGAATTTTTCTTATGCTTCATAATAGTTCCAAAAAAGTTCTCTGCAAAGTTCTTCTCTACATGCATCACATCCACATTGTGCCGAATATGCAAAAACTAAAGTTAACATTAAATTAGTTAAGGCTTAGAATCAAAAAGAACCGAATTGAATGAAAAGCAAGAGTACATCACTTACCTTCCAGTAAGGAAGACTAAATAAGATTGATCTTTTTGAGTAAGGATCAACAATTGCCGGCCGCTTTGCCAGCTTCCCGAAGTTTTTATCTGCGGTTGCCGTCCTAGTGAAAATTTCGGCGCCACTCAAACGGCTTGGTGCACCTCTAAAATCCACAGATCCGTTGAACTTGGCCTTTTCGCGTCTGTAAGGGTGATTTTGATCTCTTAAGAATCTTCTATGACCCATATACGCGTACTTTTTACCAAATTTTAGCCTTAGGGCATCTGTTTCTTCACCGCAAACCGGACAGCCAAATCTTCCAGATGTTCGCAAACCAGCAATGTGAGCATATGCCGGAAAGTCATGTATGCACCACAACAAAATTGCTTTCATTGTAAAGGTAGTCTTGGTATGCGCATCGTAGGTTTCTTTTCCCTCTAACCATAACACAATCAACTCGTCGATTAAAGGCTGCATATACACATCAATGTTGTGGTTCGGACCACTTGGACCAGGAATAAGTAGTGCTAACATTGTGAAATCTTTCGACATGCATATCGATGGTGGAAGGTTATAAGGAACAAGCATGACGGGCCAAGTACTGTGAGAACTCATCATTCCGAAAGGATTAAAACCATCAGTGGCTAGTCCAAGACGCACGTTACGTTTCTCGCGGGCAAACTCAGGCCACTTCGAATCTATTGACTTCCAAGAAGGAGAATCAACAGGATGTCGCATGTGTGTAGTACTTGGTTCAACCTTCGAATGATAATACATCTGCTCCGCTATCCACTGACGACCATACATACGCTGCAACCTTTCTGTAACTGGGAAATACCTGAGTTTCTTCACTGGCACTTTTTTAGCATTTGGATTACTCCCTACTGGAGGTACTTTCCATCTGCTTTGTTGACATTTAGGACACTCATCAAGGTCTTTATATTCATTTCGAAAAAGTATGCAATCATTAATGCAAGCATGAATGACTACCACAGGCAAGTTAAACGGCTTAATCATATTCTTAGCCTTACTACATGTATCCGGTAACGTGTTTCCATCTGGTAAAATAGATTTCATGAACTTCAATAATTCAGTAAAGAAAACATCGGAACACTGATACCTGGCTTTCATACTAAGCAACTCCACTACTGTCGACAGCTTCGAATGTTCATCACCACAATTTGGATACAGGGGTTGTAATGCATCCAGCATCCTCTTGCTATAATCAACATTAGCACCAGAACCATCTTCAGCATAAGCACCAGACCCATCTTCAACATTAGCACCAGACCCATCTTCAACATTGGTAACAGAATCATCTTGGAGAATAGAGTCACCAAAGTCAACACGGCCTAGTGTCTCATAGAACAAGTCGACCATTCCAGGATTGATAGAAGCTTCATTAGTGGGTAATGTAGGACCTCTAACACTACAATCATTTGCACGAGCTTGCTCTCCATGATGGATCCACGTTCGGTATGTCTCCTGGAACCCATGTTGAAGAATATGCCCATGTATATCATCAATAGACTTTGGACGAGAGTCGTAATTCTTGCATTTCTTGCAAGGACAGCGACACAGATTATCTTTCCCAAGACTTTCAACTGTAAATTGAATGAAAGAATTAACCCCTTCAACCCATCGAGGTGAAAACTTAGGTTCAGTCAACCATTCTTTACTTGGTGGATGTATCTGACGTCGAGACATCTACATGAATATCCAAGAATGAAATAACCATTCTTTATAGCAACACAACGAAATGGACCTAAAAACCTACTCAACTCATTCAATATCATGGAAATATAAAACAAAAACGGGAAAAAATAAGCTAAAAGTTCGATCTTTATACCTGAATAATTTGGTCAATGAAATACCTCAATCTTAATTAGCTTTTCTACAGCATCACAATTTCTGCGAAATCAGACAAAACCCATATCAAATTTTGATCTTCAAAGCTCAATTTAACAAAGAAATTGAGAAATCGGAACAAAACCCTAAAAAACTTTAACTCAAAAAGAATTACATGCCAATCTAAGATGTGAAATCAAATCTAAATTGTTGAGCTTTCATAACCCTCTGAAATCGGAGTTCTAGCTTGAACCCTAATAAAATTAGGTTGTTGAGCTTTCCTAAGCCCTCTGAAATCAGAGTTCTAGCTAGAACCCTAATAAATCAGAGATGTTGAGCTTTGATTAACCCAAATAAAAGTCTAAATAGAGTAAGTACCTAAGTCGATGCTTGAATTTGTCGCGAGAATGAACGTAAAAGATTAAATCAAGTTGGTTTCTGGAGTTTCAGAGTGGTTTTTTAGTTTGAGAGAGGAGAAGAGGATAAAGAATAATGTTGTCCTCGATGGTCAAGTACCTAAGTAGAGTCAGATTTGCTTACTCACCTGAATGGGCTGAGTCTAATGGGCTGATTCGCCTTTTATGTTGGAAAACAATTTTTGGTCTGGTTCTCCAGCAGGTTTATCTCTTGATTCAGGAGATACCAATTTGATCCAAGAAATTGCAAACTTTGATTGTGCTGATGCTAAGTTATCCAATAACTGCTTTCTAGATAACAACAAGACTTTAAGTGGGAATGAATTGTGTGGAAATGGTATGTTTGACGAGAAACTAGTAGCGCAGTGATTCCCAATTTCACTTGTTTCTTACACAAATGGGAGATTAACTTAATAGTTTACAGAGTTCTGGAATAGCAAGCAGAGAAGAGAGGAAATACAAGCACCCGTTTGGACAAGAGGGCCTTCTTTGCATCCAAACTATACCAAAAATGCTTCCTGAAAACTTGTCCACCTGCTACTGAACCAATGATGATTACAGAGACAGTGTAACAATATAACAATTAATCAGAACATTGAATTAAAAATACTTCATTAGATTATATAACAGGACTATAAAACCTGATTCAGCTACATATACAAAGTTCTGTAACACTTCAGATTAGGTTTTGAGTTTCTTCCTTACAACCAAACAGAAGAGACTCAAACAACAAATTTGAACTTCAAAAAAAAAAAAAAAAAAAAAGTGGCCAGAAATTTTCCCAAAATACAAGTCCACCACAGAGTAAACCCAAAATGCTAATAGCCTAGTTCACTTATATACCGCATATTCCCCAAAATAGTTACATGTATTTCCCATTATATAGTTCACAGCATCTGTGTATACCCCAAAATGCATCCAAAAAGCTCCAAAATATTCACTTAAACCACCACAATTTCACTGCAAGTACATTCAACCAAAAGCTAAACTGGCAAATCAGTAACAGAGTGCATAGGCCACTAGATCTTCACCCCTGGGAGAATATCAGCAAAAGTTCCATTTCTATCAATGGGCAGCTCATTGCCCATAAGTACTTCATCAATGCTAACAAGGTAAGAGAAATCATTGGGTTGTGGATCACGCGGATCAACACGTCCAAGAGCAACTGCATTATTTCGCATATTCCTCAAAACAACTCCTCGAAGACCCGAATTCATTGGCTGTAAGCAATTAAAACATGCTAACATAAGGAATGATGCAAACTAAGCGTTCAAATCTTGTTTAGTATACTACGGTTTAAGTTACTCTTACGCAGCTATGTAATACTTGTTCTAGGTTGTTTAATTGGTACAATACGGGTTCCAAAATTACCTGATTGCTGGAGCTAGGTGGGTTGCGAGTCATTCCTTCTCTGAATACGGCAAACTGCTCCTCAAGATTACGAAAACGATTTTCAATAGCTGCAGATTTCTGTCTTTCTTGACGTATCAGCTCTCTACTAACTGCAGAAGCACGTAATTCAGTCTTTGAGACACCACCTCCCATGCCTCGAACAACACCTCTTCCATCACGCCCAAATACCTATCAAGTAAATAAAACATCTAAGTAACTGTCTCCTCAATAAACAAAACAGCAAAATAAACTCAGCGACCTAGCACCCACCTCTGCAACTGCATCCCTATCTAAATCTGTCTCATTTCTGTACTTTTCATTCTCATTCAACTCCCTCACACGTTTCTGCACAGTATAGCAAAAACCATACATAAGCGGATAAAAAGGATACCCAACTAGTGATATTGATGAACAGAAATGGAACACTTACAATCAAATTCCGGGATGTTACTTCATAAGATTGAGGATCCAAGTTCATAAGGTCCTCTTCAGGGATTTCCTGGTATACATGTGTAGCCAGGAACAGTTCAGTTCTTGTCACCATCCCGGTAGGACTAGCCTGTTCCATTTCATGTCTGCGCCTTGCAATACCAGCCCTACCAGTGCTGTGCAAAGCTTTGACGGCAGCTCTTGCTTCCTGCCCTCTTACCCTCGCGATCCAATCTGCTTCATTACTCACCATCACAATAAATAGCTCCCAATCTTCTTCCTTTATGTATTTAGGTATGATTTTTCTCATTGCAGCAAGATCATCACAACCATCGCACTTTAGTCTCAGTACACCCTTCGACCTCTTCCATGCAATATTTGCCTTGAACAAAGCTTTGGCCTTAAGGGCTTCAGGCAACACAAACTCATTCTTAAGACACCTCCATACTTCATCTTTGTAAATCAAGGGAACTTGCTTCCAAGTAGCATAATGTGGTGATACCGTGCTCCTGGCTATCTTCCCACATCTTGTCCCAAACGAAGCACAAGTATCTCCTACAGTTTGTCCAACATCATTGAATTCAACTGTTGGACGATGAGTATCATCATCTACAAAAAACAAACAACAAAATCATTATATGTTCTAAGAAAATCGAAATAACAATAAAAAATTAAGGGAAAACAGTTGCATTACCCATATCATTATCAATATCTGGTGATTCTGGTCGTAGAAGGGCTGGATGAAACTCTCCTAGACTTTGCACATCTCCCTCTGGTTGGCTCATGTGACCTTCACTTGGAGAACGCTCACCCACAGACGATGAACGGGGCACATGTCCAGACCCTGCAGATGGACTTCCTGTTTCACCAACACTTGGAGACCCTTCGTTATTAAGAGACGGAGACCAGTTTGTTGCACTCAAGGGCGACGTTGTTGACTGAGGCATGCGCTTTCCAACTCTTCTTACCATAGTTACCTAAACATGGAACATGAAACATTAAATAAAACCAAACATGGAACATGAAACATTAAATAAAACCAACAGTTGGTATTTCATTTGATACCAAGCACACTTAAACCAAAGCATACATCCAACAAAGATCTGCACTTAAACGCACTAAAACTAATCATACAATAGGTCTAGACTTGGCTAGAATCATACACTTAAAACTAAAAACTTAAACTAAATCATTCACAAAAACCAGTTACCAAAAAAAACATTTTACCCAAGCACTAAAACTATATCAAACATCAAACAAAGGTATGACTGTAGATCAAAGAAAATCCTATCAACACCAACATACACCATAAACATACACCATACAAGGATAAGTAGGAAAACAAGAAATCCTACTGAATGAAACATGAACATTTCAAATAAAACCTTAGCAATAAAACCAACATAAAAATGATGGAGAGTTATACCTGTAGATCTAGAGGAAATCTATATGAAGCTGAAATCATAGGAATAAAAAAAAAATCGTAAAAAGAAAAATACAAACGATTAAAGAAAGGGTTTGAAGAAATTAGCAAATAAGAATCATAGAAGGTTTATACCTGTAGTTCTGGTGTAAATCCAGTTGAAGCTGTGATCATCATAATCAAAATAAAATTAAAATTAAAATTCGTAAAATAAGAAAAATACGAAGAATCAGAGAAAGGGTTATACTAATTAGGGAAATTACATGTGAATCTTTGAACTCAACCCAAGTCTTATAGCTGCATCAAAATCAAATAAAACGAATTATGGTTTTAATAGATCACTTGATAAAGCAAGCAAATCGAATAGAACATGAAACAAATCGAATTAGGTTTTTAATAGATCACCTGATAAAGCTTGAAATCCAGAATCTCTGAGGAATAAGAAGTTTTAAGATGAGGTTTTGAGAGTTGTTTAGGGTTTTCAGAGTTGTTGAGAAAGAAATCTGGTGAAGTGAAAGAAAATATGGAGGAAATCTCATCTCTATTTAACAGCAGATCGAGATGATTTCACTGTAGCTTCTGGTGGGAAAACTTGGAAAATTCCCGCCTAATGTTTTCCAGAGAAAAAACGAAACCCTAACAGTCCTAATTCGGAAACTATGAGATAGGAAAATCGTGTAGTATAAACTTAATTCTGAATTTCTGATGGAACAGTATTAAGACGGTTTTAAGCTGGGCCAAGATTTTCACACCCAATAAAACGGTTTCTAGCTGGGCCACATGTTTAATCAGCCCATAACAGTTCTTTCACTAAAAACTCTGTGTGTCCTAATCTGCCTGATTTCCACTAGTGAATGTGGTTCGGCTCAAAGTTGGCAAGGGTGCACTCCTTCCAACAGTAGCACGAACACACAAGTTATGATGCAAGTTTTGTGCTGTCTTGAACGACATAGGTGGCCAGCCTATGTACAAGTTTGCACAGAATGTGGTTTTCACCATTGAAACTATATAATATAAAAAATAGAATTGTACCTGCATAATTATCAAAATATAATATAAAAATATACATACCTCAGATAGGCGTTGAAATCTCCGTTAAGAAGCACAGATGACGTAATAGTTTAGGTCAAACTCCAAGTTATTTTGTACTGTCATGAGGCGGGCCTCCACTGACAACAGTTGAAACTGGAAAAACTGCTCTGCCAGGAATCTGTACTCTAGTGGCAGCAGCTAATTGACTGACAGTAGTTGAAACTGGAAGTTGTGCTGCCAAGAGTCGATCCTCACTAGCAGCAGCTGAAAATTGAAAACAGGACTGCCAAGAGTAGACCCTCACTGGCAGCAGTTGAAATTGAAAATTGGACTGCCAGGAGTTGAGCCTCGACTGGCAGCAGTAGAATTGAAAACTAGACTCCAGGAGTTGAGCCTCGACTGACATCAGTAGAATTGAAAACTGGACTGCCAGGAGTGGAGCCTCACTGGCAGCAGTTGAAATTGAAAACTGGACTGCCAGGAGTCGAGCCTCGACTGGCAGCAGTAAAACGGAAAACTGGACTGCCAGGAATCGAGCCTCGATTGGCAGCAGTAAAACTGAAAACTGGACTGCCATGAGTCGACCCCCAATGGCAGCAGTTAAACTCTGAAAATTGGACTGCCAGGAGTCGAGCTTCGACTGGCAGCGGTTGGTTATGTAAGCTGACTAGGCAAATTTGCTGAGTCAGCACTGGTGACATGGCAGCTACAGGAGCAGCGAGAGGAACCCGAATGAAAGTTGCGGTCGTAGACGGAGTAGGGAGCTCAAGCGGGTGCTACGCAATTAGCTAATTTCTTCGAACTATAAGGTCATAGATATTGTGGATGATTGACCCTCACAACAATATATTTAACTTTAGACTCGATCATGTCATCGTATCGAACTCCTTCAAAAATTCTTCAAATACAAAAAGTATTAACTCTTCTTGAGCGGTAAGATGTAGATGTGTCGGAGAGTCAAGATGCAAAAGCGACTAGGACGTATGCAATTGTAGGCATATTAATCGAGGAGGAGACTGCTCAACTTGATTAACAGCAGAGGAGACGTGATAGGGCTGTCAGCAGTTGCGTTCAACTATACTAACATCAATGTCGGACGAGACTGGATGATAAACTTTCCTGACTGTAACCGGAAGTGAAATTGCAGAGCCAGGAGTTGGACCTCGACTGGCGGCAATTGGATGTGAAACAGCGTTGTCAGGAGTCGAACCTCGACTGACAGCGGATGGAAAATAATCTACGCAGCAAGGAGTCGGACCTCGACTGACAGCAGATAGAAGCGAAGCTGTACTGCTAGGAGTCAAACCTCGACTAGCTGCAGTTGAAACGTTACATCCTATCAGGAGTCGAACCTCGACTGACAGTTGTTTAGATGCTTAAAACTCTAGCAAAAAATTCTTCAAAATCAGAAATTTTTACTCTTCATAGCGTAGAGGATCGAAAGGCAAATCCAACGAGCCAAAAATCACTCAAATCGGACGAATAACGGAGAAGATATCATCAAAAGAAGATTGTGTAGTGTTGCGGGCAATAGGGATAACGTGGCGTGATGACAGTGTGTGGTCGCTGATGTGGCACACTGACTGTGCAGGACTGCTGACGTGTCCCTGCTGATTGGGTAGGAACCGAACTGCTGTCGGATCAGAAACTGAACTAAAGAACCGGACCACGAACCGTACCGCCGAACAAGAGTAAACCTTATCCCGAACCACGAACCGTTGAAACGACCACTGGACCAGACCATGAACGAACTAGACCGGGTGGGAGCTGACTTGGTGTAACTGTGTAAAATCCCAAGGGTTAGATCTTACACAGTACACCCAAATAACATACACTAACATACACACAATCATACCTAAACATTCATCTAGCATATAGCATAGGAAATATGTAAGAGAATAAGGTTAGAGATACTTGACAAGATGATTTACTTGGTTCGCCCATAAATAAGGTCTACATCCAAGGATTCCACTAATATAAGTATGATTACAACTCTTCATTACCTTGCCAATCTTCTAAGTGTTTTTGCACAACAAGAACCCTAATTTCAGCCTTGGGCTATAGAGAGCAAGTAGAATACTTTTCCTCTCTCTAGACCAATCCGAAATGTGTCCAACCCCTTTCTCCGAGGCATCTCTCGCTATTTATACAGGGTTTACAATAATGTTATACAGCTAATACAGACGAATTACATTCTGACGCTAATTTGTCATTACTCGCCGACAAGGTATGTCGCCGAGGTATTATTTCATCCACCTTTTTCCAGCGAGTAAGTCTTCTTAAAGATAAGGATTGCTGACGAGGTTTCCACTGAGTCAATAGGTCAACCTGACAATCTATCCGTTATGACGGGTAATGAATGCTCAACTACTTATCACCTTTCCCCGCTATACTATTCTTACTCCGCTAATACTGTCTACTCCGCCGACTCCTTCTTCACATCTTACCGCTATACCTGAGGATTGGATACTTCGCCCACGACTTCCATTGTTGATTCCATACTTCTCTTGAGTGACCTTTCGATACACCTTAGCCCTTAGGATGCTTCTACTATGCGAAGGCATTTTCTACCCTTACATTTTGCCTCTTTCATCTCCAAGATCTTTGATCGCCGGAGGTGAAATTATTCTCGCCGAAAATGCCGCACCACGTTCTCTACTAAATCTTTATTACGCCACATGCCCTTTTCTCAGCTTCCATTACGCCACGTGCCCTTCATGCAGCCATCTTCACTTTATGACTTGTAACCGTCTGAACCCACGATCTCTGCTACCCCCCACGATTTGTAACCGCCGGGCGCCAGTTACTCCTCCTATTCCTATAAATACTGAAATTTTTTGCCTTAACCTCTTTACCTTTTTCTTCTTCACTCGAGTAACAATTTCGGAGCTTCTCAAACCCTAACTCCTTTCCTGCTACTGCTGCTGCTGTTGTTTTATTTATTCACAGATTCCTCCATCAGACATCTCACCATCACTTTGCCTTCACCTTTCTCTCATTTGTTGTGCGAAATCCTTGTTTTGGTCTCCTTTCACCACTGTCCCACCAGATTTGTTCATCTTTTCCGGTCACTTTGGTTTTCCGATACACCGTAACTTCACCTGAATCCTTACTCCGGTATTTTTCTGCGCTCATGGCTTCTACTGCTCCAGCTTCTTCTAGCTCTACAACTCCTGTTGCTCAAATTTCCAACTCGCCCATAAATGAAGTTGAATCATCTCTCGCTGCTACTAAAGCTCCTACTCGCCCATCCTGGAGGAAGTGGTCAGAGTATTGTGCTTATGACAAAGTGTTTATCGCTCTTTTGACTTTGACGCCGTTAAAGAAGGTAACCAAGGCTTCTACCCCTACTACTCTGGAAGATCTTCGAACGCCGGACCAACATTGTGAGGGTGCAATAACTGCTTATGGCACGCTCAAGGCTGGGAAGGCGGATCTATTTCCTTTGTATGATCCCGCCGATACCTTTATGTGTGACCTCTTCCTGGCGATAAAGAAAAGTCCTTTCCAACTTACGGCGAATGCCATTCGCGTTCTGGTGGAGTGGAAGCTTCGTCGTAGCAATAAAACTAACTATCCAGATCTGTTTGAGGATGGTAAGTTTCCTCCCGAGGCATATATTGTTGAAAATTTTTTGAAGCAATACGATGTTCTTCCTTCCTCAATAAAAGGTGAGCCCTGGGCTTACCGTTTTGTTACCAAGAAGAAGTTTTCAAAGAAACCGGAGGAAGTCATGCTTGGTGTTGTAGACGCCAAGGAAGTTACTGGTACAACCACGGCGAGGAAGAGTTTTGAAACTGGCTGGACCAACATTCCTTGTTTGCTGGAGGGTCCTTGGCTGCTAGGATGGTGCGATGCTGATAAGACCATCAAGCGACTAGATTTCCTTGAGGAACACAAACGTTTCAAAAATCATGATTTCACCCATTTGGTCTGGGTGGAGGAAAAACAGTATCTGGACGCCGATGGCAAGATACAAATAGACTCCCTAGGCAATTGGCTAGTGTCATCCGCTGCTACCAAAATGTCTGTCAAAAGAAAATCTTCCTCCCAGGTAAATAATTCACCTTCGGCGAATATATATCTATATTTCGCTTATTATCGTCAAGCCCAACTTTTAGGGAGACATAGCTGAAGATCTAGGAACAAGCATACTAAATTTTCTTATTTTAAAAATATATCTACATATATTTTTAAAATATATATCTATATTTGCCTCTGCTTGTTTCAAGGTCTGATGGGTATGTCGCTTATATGCAGAGTACTTCCACTCTGACTCCTCAGGAGGAACTCCGCCAGACTTTGAAAAAGATCAAGTTGGATGCTGCCGCCGAAGGTTCTCTCGGCGAGACCTCCGCTAATACTGGAGGCTCTGTGCCTCTGCCTTCCAACCCAGTGCTGCCTCAGCCAAGTTCCCATCGCACTCGGCGTTCAACTTCTGCTTCCACTACTCCTTCTTCTGAGAAGCCTCCCATCAATCCAAGGGATAAGACCCCTGTTAACCAAATCCTAGCAACCATCTCTGAAGAGAAGAACGGCGATACAGTGATGACTGAAGCCGAGCCTGTGAAAGAATCTCCAAAAATTCCTCTTGGGCGAGAGCCTGTTGTTCCTCCCACCACGTCTGGCGATGATATTTTCGTTCCTCCCGCTGGGGGCATCTTTACTGGTCCTTCTGGAAATTCTAATTCTCCTGTCGCTCTCACAAATCTTCATAGGATGCCTTTTAGCGGTAGAGATCCTGGACTCCCAAGCAGGAGTGATACTGGCATGGTTGTGAATAGGCTGGCTGACTCTTTCTCCCGCCTGCTTTCCTTGGAAGAAGAGAGAAACAGTCCTGTTTCACGTTACTATGAGGCTATGTTGAAGTATGCTACGACAGGCTTGGCTCATTCTTCAAATTTAGCTTCTGTGGCCCAAGGGTTAACTCCCCAAGCATTTTTTTATGGCCGCCGCGGTAACTATTCATTCCTCTGTGTTCTTATTATTAGCTATTATATCTAGATTTGCTGAGCTCTTCTTTTGCTTCTGCCTCAGGGATTTCAACATTGTTTGAGTCTGATTGATACTTTCGACGTACAAGTCGATATGGTGAAATTCCTGTCTTGTGAAAACGAGAATCTCGAGCGCCAGCTGAAGGCAAAAGAAGCAGAAGCAGCAAAATTGCTCAATGCTAGCATCAAGGAGTCCACTGAGCGTGGAGAACTTCAAGGTACTTTCCTCCTTTGGCTTGTAAACTGAATTTTCTTTTCCTTCTAGTCTTTCGCCGAAACCCTTAGATCTTGCCCCTTCCAAGGTTGCCGTCAGCATTCTGACACACAACTGAAGCGAGCTGAAACCGAGATAGATAACTTGGCGAAGGCTAATGCTAAGAAGTGCGATATGCTGTACGGCCAGGCTAAGACTATTGAGTGGTACCGCCGAGAGTTAAATTATGTTAACGAATTAAATGTTAACCTTGATAATCTTCTCAAAGTTTCCCAAGCCGACCTAAAGTGGATGGAAAGCGAGCGGGATAATGCTCGCCGTCTAGCTGAATTTAATAACAAGCGAAAGGAGGCCGCCATTGTGGATCACATGAGAGCGAGCTCTCTACGTTTAGATGAGAAGGCGAGAGCTGACAAGCTTGCCTCTCGCCTTAGTACTGCCATCTCTGAGAGAGACTTTGCCGAGCAAGAAATGCAAAGGTGGAAAGATTTCTGTAAGATCCATGGCGATCGAGCCAGAGAACTGGATAGCCAACTAAAGGCTCAACTGCAGCAAGTGGCCACAGTATCCGGTTCCTCTGTGAATGCTAAGTTTGAATCCCATCTGCAACTCCTTGTAGAAGCCCAAACTGGCGCTTGTAGGCACGTGAGCGAGTTGGAAGGTAGATTTCTAGGATGTTCTTCCGCTAGGTTCTTCATATTGCCTCAGTTTCTAACTCCTATGTCTTACTTTTTCAGGGCGAGTAACACAGTTAGAAGAAGAGTTGAAGAAGCAGCATAAAGATGTTGAGGACCATAAGCTTTGCACCGAAACATCTCTGACTTGGCTGGGAAGCTTACCCATCACAATGGTTGTGAAGAAAGGCTGAAGCAGGCTGTAGAAGCTCACCGCCAATGCCCCAATCAAATTGCTGAACTGAACCTTCAGCTTCAAGACCACCAGAAATGCCAAACTAGTATTGAAGGTCTTGAAAGTAAGGTGAAGTATTTGGGCGAGATCCAGAATGGACTTCAAGCTGATTTAAGCCGTGCTCAGAAGGATCTCCAAGCTAAGGATATCAAGCATAAAGAACAACTTCTTCTCATGGACTTCCTCGCCGTTCAGGAATATGTGAATGAAGAATATCCTAAGCTTAAACTGGAGATACCAGCCAAGTACGTCATTGCTCCTCAATCTTCCGCTGTGAAAGAGGTTGTGGATTGCGAACAAGATGGCGAGGGGTCCGGATCCAGCGGCGAGGAGGATGTTGAAGGAGAAGAAGATGTGGCCCAGGAAGAAGAGGAGGAAGAGGAGGAGGAAGAAGAAGAAGCGGAGGAGGAAGAAAAAGTACAAGGACATGGTGGCTCCAAAGATGGCGAGAACCAAACTGCTCCATAATCCTGAAAGAGAATCGGCGACTTTTCTTCGCGTTTTCTTTTTATGTCCCTGCTATTTATTTGCTTTTTGTAATGAACAATCTTTTGTTATTTGTTATGGCGGATACTTTGCTCTTTCCCTTTTGATTATCACCATGGGATATTATTGTTAACTTTTTGTAATGGATCGTCTTTCTTCTAAATCTTTATCTCTTTGCCAATCAGCGCCTTTTTTCTTCATTGCCTCTATTTTGTCTTCAAAGTCTTAACTTGCCATTGAGTGACGGCCTGGTCCTGTACAGCCGACAATTTCAACAACTGACTAAACAATTTCTAGGAGCAGCAGGGTTAGACCCCAGCCGTAACCATTACTTGTGCCCGTCGGCGATCTAATATAAGCTGCTTGGGTTGCCCCATAGACTTTAATACACTATGGCGTCCGCCAGAGGTGATGCTATAGCGTAGACGGATTAACACACCAGCAACACTGCTGATGTGATGCTACAGCAAAAGGGTTCTTATACGCCCAAACACTTACAGATCAACAAGTAACACGACTGGCCTTACAACTAAGCCTGGGTCGGACTAACTCTTACAAGTAGGTGCGTTCACTCAATGCAAGCAAGCTTTCTTCATAAGAGATCTTGGCTCTTAGTTGATTTTATTGGTTTGGGCATTATGCCTTCAAAGATGGCACATGGCCTTAGTACCTGATCAGGGTTTTGGTATGGCTTTCATTGCCTTGGGCATTTGTGCCTCTGTGAGTGGCTTTTATAGCCTATTCCCGAGTATTTTGCCTCAGCTATTGTGCTCTTTGAGCTTTTAAACTTTAGTTATCACTGTAGGTAGACTACCTAGTGAATGAAAAATATAAGTGACACAGAAATTTGTTAACGGGGTTCGGCGCATGATAGCAAACCTACGTCCCCGGATCTTATTCGCTGTTGTGTTACATCAGTTAATAAGATTTCTTGGGTATTGTGCCCGCCCAAGACTTCGGATTTTACATTATTTTCCTCAAGGATAGTACTTCTTAAGGAACCTGGCGTTCCATGGATGTTCTAGTTGTACGCTATGCTCATCAATTAGTACATACGCTCCTGGCCCAGCCACTCTTTTGACCACATAAGGGCCATCCCATACAGGCTCCAATTTCCTGCATCCTTCTCGCTGAGAGGGGGGAATTTCTCGAAGTACCAACTCGCCGGGCAGATATTCTCTTGGAATCACCCGCTTGTTGTATTCTCTGGATAGTCGCCGGTGGTAATTCTCCATGTGTGTAAGGGCGATCAACCGCTGCTCTTCTAAGTCATCAAGCTTGGCTAGGATTAGATCTGTATTCATATTCTTTTCCCATGCCTCATGCTTTGTAGTGGGTAGGATTACTTCAGATGGAAGTACTGCCTCAGCGCCGAAAGTGAGTAAGAAAGGAGATGCTCCAGTTCTATATGACCACAAGACATTGTGCAAATGCTCACACCACGCCTTTTTATGTTTCTCCAATCTTTTCTTCAGTCCCATTCCAATAGTCTTATTGGTGGCTTCTGCTTGGCCATTACTCTGAGGGTATAAGGGAGTTGATTTTCCCAGTTTGATGTTGTAATTGGCGAGTAACTTTCTTATGTTGTCGCCAACTAACTCCTTTCCATTGTCTGTACATATCTCCGCCGGCACACCAAATCTGCAGAATATGTTTTCCCAAATGAACGTGAAGACTTCCTGTCTTGTTTTCTTCCTGATGGCCTTGGCTTCACACCACTTGGTGAAATAATCTGTCGCCACAATGATGTATTTCCGCTGTCCGGAGCCTGTAGTTAGCGGTCCAATAATATCAATGCCCCACTTGGCGAATGGCCAAGGGCTGAGCACTGAATTTAAAGATGTTGCCGGCGCCTTAATTCTTCGTCCATACAGCTGGCATGGTTTGCATCGCTGAACATATTCTTTTGCATCTTTATTCATCCAAGGCCAGTAGTATCCCTGTATTCTAACCTTCAAGGATAGAGCTCTTTGACCACTGTGATTTCCGCAGTCTCCTTCATGGATTTCTTTTAATAATTCTCTGCCTTCTTCTCTTGATACACATCGCAGCAGGGGTCCAGAGAATGACCGGCGATATAGTATTCCATCTCGGAGTTCATAATTCGCCGAGCGACTGACGACCTGATGAGCTAAAATTTGATTTCCTGGTAAGGTTAAGCGGTCCAAGTAATACCGTATCGGCGATCTCCAATCTGTTTCCGCCGACTCTTCAGTGCTTGTTGTTAATACTTCTCTTTGCCTCGGCACTGCTACCGATGGCTGCATTACCCTTTCAATAGCTATTGAAGGAACATCTGGGTCCGTCATCATTGAAGAGATAAAGGCCAGTGCATCGGCGTGCCTGTTATCTTTCCTGCAGATGTGGCGAAACTTGATACCTGCGATCCTCTGGGCATACTCCCTAGCAAGTTTTAGGTACTTCTGCATTGATGGGTCTGCTGTCTGATATCGTCCAGATATTTGCCGAATCACCAACTGGGAATCACTTGTCAATCTGACATTGCTAACCTTCATTTCAATGAGTATTCGCATGGCGTGAATAACTGCTTCATATTCTGCCTCATTATTAGTCACCGGGAATTCTAGCCTTAATGAGTGCACTATCCTTGCTCCTTTTGGCGAAATAAGTACAATTCCTATTCCATTTCCTTCTCTATTTGATGAACCATCAACATAAACCTCCCAACCATCAGGGCTGCACTTCAATAGATCTGGTACTTCATGCTCTCGTTCATCCATGGAGGACGGGATTTCTTCTATTTCTTCTTCTTCATCAATTGGGAAGTCGGCGAGGAAATCTGCAATTACTTGAGACCGCTGAGCTGTTCGTATTTCGTACTGGACGCCAAATTGCTCAATCTGCTGATTCCACTTGGCGATGCGCCCCACCCGCTGGGAGCTGTGCAAGATAGATTCTATTGGAGTTTTGGTGAGAACTACAATGGGATGAGCATGAAAATATGGACGCAACCGCTGAGATGCAAAAACCAACGCCAGTATCAACTGCTCTATTTTAGTGTAATTCTTTTCTGCCCCTTGCAGTGTTCTGCTGATATAATATATAGGTGTTTCTCCGCCTTTGGTTCTTACGAGCACTGCGCTTATGGCGAAAGGTGTCGCGGCGAGATATACTCTCAGTTCTTCGCCGTGCTCAGGTGGCTGAATTGCTGGGAGAGTGGCGAGGTACTTTTTAATGCCCTGAAATGCAGCTTCATGTGCCTCGGTCCAGTTGAATTTTTCTCCTTTCTTCAATGTCTGGAAAAATAGCTTGCACTTGTCGGAGAATCTGGAGATGAATCTGTTAAGAGACGCCAAAGTCCCATTGAGTCGCATAACATCTTTTACGGTTACCGGCGAGGGCATCTCTATAATTGCTTTGACCTTGGCTTGATCAGCTTCTACTCCCTTCTTGGTGATGACATATCCCAAGAATTTTCCTGAAGTTACACCAAAAACACACTTCGCCGGGTTAATCTTTAGCTTAGTAATACGCATATGGTTAAATATTTCTCTGAGATCTTCCACGTGAGTTTGCTTCTTTTTGCTCTTGACAAGCATGTCATCGACGTATACTTCCATCGTTTTCCCTATCCATTTTTCGAACATTTTCTGCGCCATTTCTTGGTAGGTAGCGCCGGCATTCTTCAGCCCAAAGGGCATTCGAGTATAGCAAAACAATCCTTTAGTGGAAAAGAAAGCGGTGTGCTTCTGATCTTCCTCCGCCAACGGTATTTGGTTATATCCTGAATAACCATCCATGAATGATAACAACTCGTGGCCTGATGTAGCATCAACAGTCTGATCAATACTTGGTAGCGGGAAGCTGTTCTTAGGACATGCTCTATTGAGGTCGCTGATGTCGATGCAGATTCTTACTCCCTTGTTCTTCTTTGGTACCACCACCATGTTAGCTATCCATTGTGGATATTGCACTGGCCTTATTATACCTGACGCCTTCATTTTGTCAATTTCTGCCTCCACTGCTTCTTTGTAGGTTGGGGCCAATTTCCTTATCATTTGCTTGAATGGCCTAATATTTGGATCAATATCTAACTTGTGACATGCTATCGTCGGGTCAATACCTGGCATCTCATTCATTCCCCAAGCAAAGACATCTACATACTCCCTGAGTAGCGCTTGCAACTCTGCCGATTAGTCTTCATTTAATAGGGTTCCAATTTTTACCATCTTCGGATCCTGATCATCGCCGATATTAACATCCTTGGTAGGTTCCACCGCCGTAAAATGTAGTTCTGGTTCTCCCATCGGCGATGGTTCCTTTAATCGCTATAAGCTCTTTTCTCCAGACTTCGCCGAGTTTTCTACTGAATTTACTGAATGCACATACGTGGTTGGGTTGGCGATGAAGTCCAGAATCTCCTGCTCTTTGACTGCTTCCTTGCTGAGCTTCTTTTTCTCTGCAATCTTCACTTTTCGGTTTTCTCGCATCTGCACATCCGCCGAGTTACACGCCTTGGCCACTGCTAAATCTCCTACATACTCGGCAACTCCATATGGTGTGGGGAACCTCAGGCGCTGATGATAAGTGGAAGGGACCCCTTCGAACTGTGGAGCCACGGTCTTCCCAGAATTGCAGCATACGGCGAGTCAACATCCACAATACAAAGAGTAGTTTTCAAGAAATAATCTTCGCAGATCTTGACTTTGAATTCAATCTCGCCTTTAGGCTTAGAAGCGATGTCGTTAAACCCATAAATGTTATAGGAGGAGACTGTTGGCGAGGGTATTTTATCATCTTTCGCCCTCATCGCCTCAAAGGCAGTATTAAAGAGGATATCCACGGAACTTCCCGGGTCAATAAGCACCTTTGGCAACCTGAATTGCTCCATCTGAATGGTGAGAACCAAGGGGTTATTATGATTTCTTCCCTCTGGCGGAACCTCTTCAGCAGAAAACCCGACACATGCCTTCATCCAATCTTGCAAAGGCTCTTGCTTAACAGCAACGCTACAAATCTCATTTCCCATTCTATCTCGCTTATGCACGCGAGATAGAACATTATCATGAAACTCATCTC
The DNA here is from genome assembly GCA_023529015.1 of Papaver nudicaule. NCBI lineage: Eukaryota > Viridiplantae > Streptophyta > Magnoliopsida > Ranunculales > Papaveraceae > Papaver > Papaver nudicaule. Next base: position 114,257 of record JAJJMA010162662.1, on the reverse strand, counting down.
TGGTAATCTTTGAATGCACAATGGAAAAACAGTCTAACTCCAACAAGTCTCGCTCAACCTTAACCTCGTACACCTTTGGAATCTGGGCTGAGATGGCTTGAATTGGCTGGACCATGATAGGAGGTGGTGGTGGCAATTCTAAGAATTCCTGGAACTTCCCCAAGCGGATGAATCGATGAACTTCTTGTTGTACGCCGGTGCAATTCTCAGTTGTATGGCCATGAAACTGATGAAATTGACAGAAGGAATTAGTATTAATTAGTTGGCGGGGCCCTTGGGTTTCCTCTATTATAAGGATAGCGGATGTCATCCCTACAATTAGAACTTTCAATCTGTCCGAATGCATCTGTATAAGAGACACGCAGTTTAGGTAGAGTAGCATCTTGGAAAGGTTGCTGGTTGCCTCTGCCAAATTTTCTGTTATCTCCATTATATCTTCTGTCACCATTCCCATTTCGCCGATTATCTCTTCCTCCTCGTCCATAATTTCCTCCTCTATTATCTTGTTTGTCACGCCCCTCATAATTTTCACGCTTCTGCGAGTTCCAATGCTGTTCGGCGGTAACTTGCTGTTGCTGTTTTTCTGCTTCAGGTACTATTATCGCCGAAGAGGGATTCTGCACCAATCTCCGATGTTCAGCCTTCAACCATTCTTTCCTAATTTCTTCTTGATCTTCCGGCGAGAGACTGTTAATCGAGTGAATCTGCTTCGCTCTCTCCTTCTTTAAGCGCAACTCCTCTTCTCGTATTTCTTCATAGTTCATCCATTCATCCTGCATTGCCCTCAAGGTCTGCAAATCCTTCGGCATGTCCCAAAATAACTTCTGGTACAGTTGATCCGTCGTCTCCATACCATTAAGAAATGACCTTATCTTCTCCTTTTCTGATACTTCTGATCCCACTTCACTGCTTGCCTTTCTCCATCTTTGAATAAAACTTTTGTAAGCCTCCATGTGCCTTCTCCTAATATTGAATAACCTTTCCACGCCCGGCCGACTTCTGTTGTTCTGAATAAAGGCACGCAAAAACTTGCATTCCAACTTCTCAAAATATCTGATTTTTCCTTTTTCGAGCCCATCAAACCAAGCTAAGGCCTCCTCTTTGAGTGTAGCGGGGAAAGCCATACACATTATGGGGTCTGACCCTACCCAAGCTGCCATATCTCGCTTATAAGCTTTTAAGTGTTGCGAAGGATCTCCCGTTCCATCATAGGTGGAGGTGAATTTAGGTGTAGAATACTTGGGAGACACGAACCCATATGTGATACATTCATGAAAAGGTGTTTTTTGCGCCTCAGATAATGCAACCCTATATTTCGATTCTCTGGAGGATCCGCTCAACGCTTCCACTTTGTGCTTTAATCGGCGAAGGTCCTTCTTCATCTCTTTATCTATTTTATGCTGCCGCTTAGAACTGCTGCGGTCTTTGCCATCTTTTCCAGACACGTTCAACCTTCTGCCTCTTTCATCATATTTCGCTGTTGAATCTGACATTTCTGATGTACTAGTTCCACTCTTTTCAGCTCGGCGAGTTGTATGAGAATTTGAGTAGGAGTGTGCATGGGACCCATGACGAGATGAATGTGTATGAGAGGTATGGCGAGTCGAATGCGAGTGGGATGCATGACCTTTATTTTGTGCTGCCATCAACTCTCTATGACTCTGAAGTACCGTTTCCATCTGCAGTTGCATTTGCCCCTGCACTTGATCCGCCTGCCTATTATTGGCCTCAAGAATTTGCCTCAGCAGGGTCTCTGTGGTATTTGTGGATCCAGTATTATCTGCTATCACCACTGGGCGAGTTACCGTAGCTCCTGGTACTATCGCTGCACCATTTCTGTCGGCCGCTTGTGGAATTTCTGCCGCTACAATTGGTTCTTCTACCATCGCTGGAACTTCTTCCGTCATATGTTGAGTTTCGCCGACACCTTGCACCAACTGCTGCTGAACATTGGCCGCCACATGTTGAGTTTCGCCGACACCTTGCACCTACTGTTGCTGAACATTGGCCGCCACTCTGCTTCCTGTCATTGCATTTTGAGCTGCTCCCCCTGCATTCGATGTCTCTCCTCTGGTGAATCCTCCGCCACCAATCTGCTCGCCGCAAGCATTTGCTTCTACTTCACTGCTGATTCTCCTTAACATTGGATTAGGCTCAGGTGACCTTTCTGCATTCTCAAAACGAGTAATATCCTCCATGTAAACTTCTTCTTGGCGTGTCACTCGCTGTACAGGTGATCGGCGAGATGAGCTTGCCAAATTAGGATCCACTGGGCCAGCTGGTTCCATTGCCCTACTTCTAGTGTTGTGACCACTGGGGAATGTCGCCGGTGCAGAAGGAATAGGGTGTCGCGGAGGCCTACCCGCCGGAGCTTTATCGCTTCTTCCTCTAGGACCCATTCGCCGGATGCCTGTAAAAGAAGACAAACACACTTCCTGACAGTATTGCTCTGTTAGTACTGTGGGTAAATGCCAAATAAGTTAGTTGGGTTGCTTTTCAGAATGTTGATGAATGAAAGACAAAAGGAACAACTTTAAGTCATGTGATGTGCAGATGGTGACCTAATCATGACAAGAATTGCAAAAACATCCTATGATACTATGATTTTCAAATCAAATGATAGTACGACAGCTGTTTTAGGAAAAAATTTTGAAATGATTTTAGAACACAATTTCCTTCATGAGTCTACAGTTTCTACTACTCGCTGGAAAAGATGCTTTTTGCCGGAAATATATATCTATATTTGCATTTTCCGATAGGAATCCATACCCAAAAATGACATTTTTTCATCCTCTAAACTGGTTTTCTCCACTGCTCATGTGAAAAAGGTGAAATATGTGATAAAATTGCCAAACCAGGCCGACTAACGCTTGTCTATAACCATAATAACACTTAACACAGCATAATTTCCATAAATGGTAAAAAATGTCTACTGAGAATCCAGATCCATCGCCATAGCATACTAAAAATACTCTAATGCTTTCTAATCTTAGTAACACCCTACAAGAGAATCCTTATAACAAGCTGCATATCATACCATATATAGCGAAACAGAAGCAAAATCATGAAGAAACTCTACATAGCGAGCATAACATCTCTAAATAGCATGATAAAGTTACTGAAACATAATCGGCGAGCTTCTAAAACTCATATATGATACCATATATAGAAACAAAGAACATATGAAAATATCTCAAATCATACTCAAAATCAAGGAACAACAAGTTCAAAACCTCTTCTAGCGCCAAAATGTAACTGTGTAAAATCCCAAGGGTTAGATCTTACACAGTACACCCAAATAACATACACTAACATACACACAATCATACCTAAACATTCATCTAGCATATAGCATAGGAAATATGTAAGAGAATAAGGTTAGAGATACTTGACAAGATGATTTACTTGGTTCGCCCATAAATAAGGACTACATCCAAGGATTCCACTAATATAAGTATAATTACAACTCTTCATTACCTTGCCAATCTTCTAAGTGTTTTTGCACAACAAGAACCCTAATTTCAGCCTTGGGCTATAGAGAGCAAGTAGAATACTTTTCCTCTCTCTAGACCAATCCGAAATGTGTCCAACCCCTTTCTCAGAGGCATCTCTTGCTATTTATACATGGTTTACAATAATGCTATACTGCTAATACAGACGAATTACATTCTGACGCTAATTTGTCATTACTCGCCGACAAGGTATGTCGCCGAGGTATTATTTCATCCACCTTTTCCCGGCGAGTAAGTCTTCTTAAAGATAAGGATTGCTGCAATGTTTAGAAAACCGGCCCGGCCCGGCCGGTCAGCCCAGTAAACCCGTGACCCAGTCAATTTTCTGGGCTGGGCTAACACTCACCCAATAACTTCACCAATAACCATTCTAATTTTCGCAACCCGGGTGACCCGGCCGATCCGCCCGCTAAACCAGCGACCCAGAACGATTCAACTGGTTTGACCCAGTAAATTTAATTGACCAGTTTCACCAACTTAAAATTGTTCTTGTTCTGAATCTTCAAAGTACAAAATCCACGACGAATTTAATTTTACAGATCAAAGAAGAGAGATTAGTAATCTTCCAACAAAATCTCTTTTGCTCTTGATGTAAATCTTTGTTACAATTTCATTAATGATCTTTGATTTCTTCTCAATTTCTCTTGTTCTTGTTCCTGTTCAACAATAATTTCTCTTGAGCATCCGTGCCTGCCTGCAATATATAACAATTAATAAGATCTCATCAAATAACAAATCCATAAAGACAAAATCACATCTGTTAACAAAATAAGAAGATCTACTATGGTATTTTTAGATGATGTTCTTGATAGTAACTACTGGAATAGAGAAGAAGAAGAAAGATAGTAAGAAGAAGATAATGATTTTAAACCTTTATCTTTTGGCATATAACAACGTGTTGCGAGAGATAAAAAAAATTGAACATTTACAATGAAAGCAAGCAAGAAAAAAAGAAGATGAAGGAAGAAATGAAGAATAGAGGAGGAGGAACGCGGAGGAAGCTATGGTTTACAGAGTAAAACAAGAGAGCTTAGACGCTATGATAATTGATAGATACGTGTAAAATAATAGTGCAAGTGTGGAACCCCAGCTGTTTTTGTTTAACCCCAACCTTTTCACGTTTTTCAAAAGAAAAAACAATAGCTATTTTCTCTTGGTAATTGACCCAGTGAACCCGAGTCGAACTACTGGTTGGACCTATAACCATTGACCCAGTAATTTTTCCGGTTCGACGTCCGGGCCGGTTTTCAAAACATTGGATTGCTGACGAGGTTTCCACTGAGTCAACAGGTCAACCTGACAATCTATCTGTTCTGACGGGTAATGAATGCTCAACTACTTCTCAACTACTTATCACCTTTCCCCGCTATACTATTCTTACTCTGCTAATACTGTCTACTCCGCCGACTCCTTCTTCACATCTTACCGCTATACCTGAGGATTGGATACTTCGCCCACGACTTCCATTGTTGATTCCATACTTCTCTTGAGTGACCTTTCGATACACCTTAACCCTTAGGATGCTTCTACTATGCGAAGGCATTTTCTACCCTTACACTTGGCCGCCGGCATAGGCAGCCGGACTTGGCCGCCGGCAAACGCAGCCGAACTTGGGCCGCCGGCATAGGCAGTTGGACTTGGGCCGCCGGCATGGACAGCCGGATTGGGACGTCGGCATGGACTTCGGCCGCCGGCATAGGCAACCTGACTTTGCCGCCGGCATAGGCAGCCAGACTTTGCCCGCCGGCATAGGCAGCCGGACTTTGCCCGCCGGCATAGGCAGCCGGACTGGCCGCCGGCATAGGCAGCCGGACTTGGCCGCCGGACCCTGCCGCCGGCTTCTGTTGATTTTCTTTTCTTCTTTTTTTGAAACCTTTTGCAACGCCTCCTTTTGCAACACAAGTATATGATACTAATCTCAAGGACTTAACTTTTCTTGCAATTCTTTTTGCAACACTTATATCTGTTACTGTTCTCGAACCATCTAAATTCCTATTTGCAACACTTATATATGTTGCAGAGTTAGGGTTTTGTAGGACCATTTTTAATACTTCCTGCTTCTCGCTCTAGAGCGTTTTCTCCTGTGCCATCTCACGAACAGTTTAATCAACTTTGAATCTTCCACAGCTGCAGATTGAACATCTCTGCTACAGTTTCCACGAACTCGAAAATCTGATAATCTTGCGACTCAACGTAGTCCATCTTTTTCAGATATGACAATTTATGTCATATTTTTTGGTTGTTTCATGCTATCTTCCACGGATGTTTCCTGGATCTTTGCAGACAACAGTTTTTGGTGAACTTCGAACACGAAATTGTTGTTAGATCGATCGTCCTGGCAACCATTTCAACAACCCTGAATTCTCGAACTCTTCAAACGATACAGCACAGTAGCCCTTTCCAGAAAATCTGATTGCTGTCTGCTAGGCGGATCGATCTATTCACGCCATGACGATTTTCAGCAGCTGCATCCTGATCTCGAACACGAACATGATTTTTTCTTCAAGACTTTTCTGATTCTGTAGGAACACGATTCTTTTCTCTCGGGTCCCCTTAGTCGGCGCCAATGTTTGTACGGGAATATAAATTCTCATACAAAACACGAATATTGCTGATGATGATGTAAAACATGCATAAACACGAAAATAAAGAAGACACAGATTTTACGTGGTTCGGCACTGTTGTGCCTACATCCACGGGTTAATCCCCTTGGGGAGTGATATTTTATTGATTATCAGGGTACAACGAATTTAGGGTTTTGGAAGGGAGGAGACAGATTTCTAGGGTTGCCATCTTGTGGCTGATTTCTGTATCATGGAGTTGGGATCCCTTTTCTGGGTTTATGTCCCCTCTATATATACAGTTACAAAATATGTATTCTACCCTAATTCTGACTCTGCAAGTATCTTGAGCAGCAAGGCTTCTGGAAACTTCTGGAACCTTCCTCTAGCTCTCCAAAAGTGGTTCTGGCCCAGTCTGTACGAAATAGTTGACTTGCCTGACAGTTGACTTTGGCTTTGACCGATAGTTGACTTTGACCAACTATGACCGATGGTTGACTTTAACCAAATTCGGTCAACAGTTGATTTCGACTCCTTGACCAGCAACTGACTTTGACCGACTCCGGTCAACAGTTGACTTTGACCATCTTTGACCAGTGGTTGACTTCCCTCCGTTGATTGTTGACAATATGGACTGCTGGACCGGGCTGGCAGGATGAATGGCAGGTTGGCTAACTGGGCTGGAAGTTTGAGCTTATAGCTAGGCGATCTCCAGAAAGGTTATTCTGGTCCAGACTGTGGCAATTTTACCCATGGTACAAACACGATCTTCTATTGATGTAAAACTTTGATTGAATCTCCGCCGTTATTTGATCTCCTAGCAGATGTTGATTGAAAATGGTGGAGGGTACCTGCAAAGACACTCCAATGCTAAAGTCAAGCAGAGTTTTAGCAGATGTATATGAGAAGAGGAAAAAAAGTGTACCTTTTCAGTTGGAAGTTGACCTCTATTTATATGGTGAAAACCATATCTAGGTCCTCTATCCAAGAAAATTTCTTCTCCCCTTTATCCTCCTTGCTAGGATAATTATCTTCCACAGAGTTAAATAATTATCTTGAAAACCCTAATGGTATCTACCTTTTATGATGACCAGATTCATAATAGAATTGGTTACTGTCAGAATCCTTCTTCATTTATCTTCTTTGTTAAGATAAATATCTTCTAGAGTTTAAATAATTATTATCTTCAATAATAATTATCCTAAAAATCCTAATTGTATTTTACCCTCATGGTGACTAAGTTCATGATAGAATTAGTTATCTCATCTAACCATAAGATAATTCTCTTCATTTATCCTCTATGCTAGGATAAATCTATCTTAGATAATTATCTCTGACCATAATTATCTCTAACCATATAATTATCTTTAATATAATTATATAGTTATCTTTATCTAGCAGATTATGGGCCATAAAAGACTATTCATGGCTCCATAATTAATTGGGCTTCCTTAATAAGCAATTGGGCTTCTATAATAAACCATTGGGCTTCTATACTAAGCTCTATCAAGTATCTATAATAACTCATGGACTTCCATAATAAGACTGAGTTGGGCTTCTATAATAAGCCATATACTTCCACAATAAGTCCATATTGGCTTCCACAATAAGCCATGGACTTCCACAATAAGTCAAAACTGGGCTTCCACAATAAGCCATGGACTTCCACAATAAGTCCATACTGGGCTTCCATAATAAGCCATGAACTTCCACAATAAGTCCAGACTGGGCTTCAACAATAAGCCATGGACTTCCACAATAAATCAAAACTGGGCTTCCACAATAAGCCTTGGACTTCCACAATAAGTCCATACTGGGCTTCCATAATAAGCCATGAACTTCCACAATAAGTCCAGACTGGGCTTCCACAATAAGCCACGAACTTCCACAATAAGTCAAAACTGGGCTTCCATAATAAGCCATGGACTTCTACAATAAGTTCAGACTGGGCTTCCATAAAAAGCCATGGACTTCCACAATAAGTTCAGATTGGGCTTCCATAATAAGCCATAGACTTCCACAATAAGTCGAATTCGGCTTCCATAATAAGCCATAGACTTCCGCAATAAGTCGAATTGGCTTCCATAATAAGCCATGGACTTCCACAATAAGTCGAATTGGGCTTCAATAATAAGCCATGTTTGAGTTACATGGGAACCCTGTGTAATTTGCACGTGCACCATTAATTTCTTATGGTACAAACATCGCCCCCTCTTAATCTTCAACTTGTTGATGGATTAAGAAAATTAAAATCTGGCTTTACCCAAGCGAGGTTGACTTAAACAAAATTAGAAAATATTTCTTTTTTAAATACTTGCTGGATATGTTCTGAATGCCCTTGAGAAGTGGGATTCTCATTATACCCTGAGACTGAGGTGTCGCTATCTTGTATAACAATGGTTCCCGTTGTACTGAGTTTGGTTCTCAGCGTTCTTGAGAAAAGGTTCTTGCTACATGAAACCTTAAAGTAGTATTCAAAATTGTAAAGTAGTTTAGGACTTACCTCTTTGAATGTTGATTTTCCATTAGTCTTCGCTGCGCTCTATCATCTACAGATATATCACCAAAGTCGCCCCCTATTATTTGATTCTTTTCGAGACATGTTTGATTTGATCGCAAGCTAGTGTAAGCTTCACTCTGACTTATCCAAAACTCTTTTGAGGTTTCGTAGGGCCATTCTTGTTTGCTTTGGTGTGCCGTTTGAAGACCGAACTCGCCCCCTAGTGCGAATAATCATTATTGTAGAAGAATGTTCCTCGCCCACATAGTTTGTGGAGAGAACTTCAAAGACGCCCCCAACTCTGGAATACTGCAATCCGTTCACCTGAATGCTAGGCCTTACTCTCTGCTAGGTGGAGGACTTGTGAGGCTCATGAATGAAACAAGTCTTGAGCTAAATGTGTCATGCGTGCTGCTGCGGAAAAGATTATCATTGATGAATCCAGTGAATATTCATATGTAATGCTTGAGATGTCACATGTGTCGTCCGCAGGCTAACTCGATGTGGTCGATGATGAATACGAGTTTCCATCATATGCAGGTAGAACTGGACTAGAAGCAGTTGCTGGTTGAAATTGAATTGACTGTCGGCAGTTGTGTGTAATTCAACTGGTAGCAGTTTAAACTGACGACCTTGGGCTAGACGTCATGCCTGATAGCAGTAGGAGCTTTGTCGCTCTTTATTCTAACGAAATAGACCTTTTTAGACAAAAGTTGAGGTTAGACACCTTTTTTCTTGATGAAAGTGTTCTCATAGTCCTCATTCACCCGAAGCCTTCGGCCTTCTTTAGAGTTTGAAATAAAGACTTGCATTTGTCAGACGCTTGAGAAATATACCTTTGTGTTGCCATGTATCTGGGGAATTTTCCGGATGTGTGCCCGATTCGTATTGCCGATTTGTATCTTTACCAACTCTTTAATAGTCGGTCTTCCTTTCGTTCCTACGCAACGTGGTTGTTATAATTTCTTTACAGCTTGGAGGATCTCCCACTTTTCACTTTTGGCCTTTTTGTACTTCTTAATCGTGCTTTTGTGGCGTTCTTGAGATGCTACTTGGCCGCTCCTAGCTTTCAACACTCTGGATGGTACGTCGAACTCCAGATATTTGTGAAATTATCGGTTGCGCCATCAAGTATTTGACGCCCTCATGTGGTGCATTTCTTCGTATATCCTTTCGCATCATCCTCCAATATTGATCCTGGCGTGATGCGAGTAATTATTATCGTGATCTTGAGAAACCTAGAGTAGTATGACTCCATTGCAAATGGCTCCATTTTTTATCGAGACATTTCTTGTTCGCTCATTCGTCTCCAGCTTTAGCTCATGCCTTAGCTCCATCGTTAGATTCTGCCTTTAGCGAGATATTTCTCTTTCGCCTCTTTGGCTCAATCTTTGGCTCCTGCCTTAGCTCCAGCTTTAAATTCTGCCTTTAGCGAGACATTTTTTTTCCGCTCATTTGGCTCAATCTTTGGCTCATGCCGTAGCTCCAACTTTAGATTCTGACTTTAGCGATACGTTTCTCTTTCGCTCCTTTCACTAGTGGATTTGGTCCATATTACAACCCTATGTTATGACCCCTATTAATGGTGGCTAGTGTTTTGACCTCTAAAAGGGGTGGTAACACTAGAAATAAAGTAGACAAAATTATTAAAAATTATACTACCCTTATTATGGGCTGATTTATAAACATTTTAATTTCCAAAAAACCATCAGATGAACTACCCTTACACAACCCTTAACCATGGATGTTGCCATAAAAGTCAAATTGACCAAAAGTCAGTTAAACTAGTCAACAACTATACGAACCTAATTAGGTGTTGTAGACCCGGAAAAAAAAATACAAAAAAAACATCGCGTATAATACCCTATTACTACTGATGTACATGGTATTGTCTACGGCAGACCCTAGTATAAATATTTTTCCTATCATTTTTCAGCTTAAGAAAACCTAAAGCGAAACCTAATCCTCTACCTTCTTCTTCAACTCGCAGCAGCAACAACAGCGACGCAGATCCAGAAATTTCTTCATTCTTCTTCTTCTTTTTCCTTCTTCTTCTCCTTCTCTCTCTGTTAGCTTGAGCCGTGGTAACAACAACTTCTGCTTCTTCTTCTTCCCCTCTATTAAACTATCGCGACCACTACTAGCAACTTCTGCTTCTTCTTCCTCTCTTGTAAACCACCACCACCACCATCACCATCAAACTAATGATGGGTTTTAATCAGATATCCAAATAGAGTTCCTAGTATGACTTTTAGGGTTTCATGAAATCCGATTGAAACCCTAATCATTCTAGAAAAATCTAAAATGGATTTTTAGATCTGAGTTGCAGGATGGGTGTGATTTTGATTTTAATTTCGAAATCATTAGGGTTTTGTATTTGATTTTGATTTACGTTTTGATTTAACATAGGTTTTGTATTTGATTTTGATTTATGTGAATTTTTAGGGAGGTGATGGAATTAGGGTTGTCTGATTGAAATCTGGGGATTTTTGGGTTTTTAATGTGTTTATGGTTTTCTGGAACTTGGAAGGCATCCTATTTTGTGTGTTGGAGAAATTCAATGGTCGTGCAAGAACATATGTTGGTTGATTTTTACATTACATACTGGACTAATCGGTTTTCATATGTTCATTATCTCTTTGGATTTTGCTGTTATTGTATGGATTTTAAGGGTCTATCTTTTCAGAACATAAATCAAGATGTGATTCTCAGATTTGTAGTAGGTACTGTGATATGCACAGATAGGGTTTGGTTATATTCTTTTTTATATTCTTGTGCTTCCTTTCTTAGAAGAAGAAGAAGGTATTTTTACCGGACTTTGCATATATCCTTTGGCAGGACCGTGAATCTCCCCCCTCCCCTTTTTAATGCAAGCAAGACTATGTGAAAGCTTAGGTGTTCGTAGCCATCAGATCTTCTAAAATTAAAACCCAGCCGTCGGATATAAAGGAATCCCGAAAAAAATTCTGTCACAACTTCAACCGTATGACACGAACTACCTAAAATACCCTTCCGGGTAATTTCATTTTCGCTAGCATTTTCGTAATAACAAAAGAAAACAAAGGGTACATATGTAAAAAGGATTTATGGAGGGTTGACGGTCGAATCCCTCTACCTCCTCCCTCTGGTTCATTATTTTTCCCCTCATTTTAGTTTTTCTCCCAGCTCTTATCTCTCTCGATTGAGAAACCCTCCATTAGGATTACAGAAGATGAAAATTTCTTAATTATAAATCATCAATCGGAATAACTCTGAACCACTATCTTCAACGCCAGCATTAATCTTTTAGGGGAAATCAACACTACCATCTTCGGCTGGGTAAATCGATTGAGTCGAATCATTATCTTCATAATTTGATTTGTTGAAATCGAGCTGAAACTTCCTATCTAGGGTTTTCGATAAGGTATGTGACTCAGAAATCCTAATTATCGATTGTTACTTCAGTTATTGTGAATTAGGGCAAAAAACCTAAACACAAATCAATAGATTTGATTTTGATTACTTCTTCTCTCTGAAGCCCTATCTTCAATTGCAGCATCTGTTTCTTCAATTCGTCAACACAATTTAATTTCAGTTTTAGGTTTGGCTGTAGCAGTGACGGAGAAACGGCGATGAAGAGAAAATTCTAAATTGGTCTTCTGAATTGGGTCTAGCAGAGGTATTTAATTTAATGGTCTTCATTACTCTAATCTATTACACACACAATTTTGGTATAGTTGCATTAGAAGTACAGTTCATGTTAGTTAAGTTTGTGAACACTAGGTGTTTGTGTAAATGCCATTGCTAAATACCACTGTTTAAAAGTGTTTCTTTAAGAGGCAGAAAGCTAGAGGAATGGAATGAGTTAGGTTAAAATAGCAATGGGTTGCTGATGGAATGAGTTGGGTTAAGCAGATATGACTAAGTTCAGTGTTGTTGATCCATGTTCAAAATTTCATAATGAATGTGAAGTTCTTGTACATATTAAGATGTAAAATGTCCAAGGAAAAACTCCCCGCAACTTATATAATGTTTTCCCTGTTTTTCATCATTCTATGTTAAACTAAGGATTTTCGAAGCATTTGCATCTCTAGACTGGCCTAATTGGATTTTGGTTGAAATTTTGTCGTATTTGTAGTCGCTCTGAGTATCGGCTACTTCTCCGGGCTGATAATGCAGATAGTCGGCTGACACCGCTGGGGAAGGAGATTGGTTTGATCGATGATGGAACCTGTACGAGGACAAGCAAGCTCAAATTTCAGGGGAAAAGAAACGTCTACAGTCGGTGCGAATTTCAGGTCAGTAGATCGTTGTAGTAGCTTGCCATCCCACTTTTGCTCTTGCATCAAATGCATGTTCATTATGGTTCTGTTAGTTGAGAAACCTTAATCCAGAGAAGAAAAGTTATAAAAACTTAAAAATTATGCTGCATTTGAATAGGCTAAACAATGTAGCTCATGATGCTGACGACATCCACGTTATACTCTCGAAATGGGATTTTCCTGAGATTTAAGATATATCTTTAACATCAAACCTAACTGCCTTTGATTTTACATATTGGTCATACAGTGCTATGAAGCAGCCTGATAATATATTACAGTAGAACCTCCATATATTGATACTCCATATATTAATAACCTCTACATATTGATAAAAAATCATGGTCCCAACTTGGGACCAGTTATAAATAGTAATAACCTCTACATTGTAATATCAATGCGTTTTTTTAGTCCCACCTTAACTAATTTACCTCCATATATTAATAATTGACATTACATAGGATAAATATATATCTTATTGAACTAAATTTTACAATACAAAATATTTTTCTAGAATTGTTTGAGAAAATGAAGTAATTTTTTGAGTTGTTACCGCATCTTTTAACTTGCGGGTGCGCAATATCTCGTCAACATGGATACTTTCTTGTTAAATCCAAAATATTTCCAGCTTGTCAAGCATGTTCAAAGCTTCTTGGCAGGAAACTTTTGGTATTTCCGTACTATCATCTATAACATTTAATACAAGTATAAATACGTACATTGAATTTAAAAAAAAAAATCATTTTTCTTATGTACCTCTCTATATTAATAACCTCCCTATATTAATAATTTTGTGGGTGCCCAAAAATATTAATATATGGAGGTTCTACTGTATGTTAAAAATATTTGATATGTAAAATAGTAAAACAGATGAGTCGAAATTGTTGGGGGAGATATTTGGTGTCTAGATAGTGTTTTCAAATTTCAACTGCAGGAAGCTTTAATTTAGATGGACTAGTGCGGGTGAACTTTTGAAGCATAAGGGAGTCTCATATTCCAATTGTATAAGTTGGTTCTGCTTTGTTTAGACTCAAGATTGCAGTTAAAAAAGTAGAAAAAAATGGAGTTTTGGTATGTTGCATGTCTATTGTTCGTTTAATTTTTGGGTTTCTGCGTGAATTTCAATTTATTACTTTGATAATGCTTTTAAATTGGTGTTAGCTATCGGCTAATTTGGGAGCAAATGTTTGATGCAAAAACATCACGGGTTTGGTTGTTCAACTTAATTTTACGTCTTTTGATGATTGCAATTTTGTAACCATAGCGATTGTTGACACTTACGTCATGTGTAAGGCGGGTGAATTAGTTTGCAGCATTTTCTAAATGTCTATGTAATTTGTAGATATATTTTTTTGTACATCACAATAAATTACTGACATTTTGCAAAAAAAAAGAATTTAGGTTCCTGTATCTTATATTAAACGGAAAATATATTAGGGTACCAACCCTAACGGAAAATATTTTCTAATAAACCGGCCTGTAAGTTGAAGGGATGTAAGGGACTTATGAAGTACATATTCTACACCCATCTAAGCCACGTGGGACTAAGGTCCTAACAAAATATTTATGAACATTTTAAAATTTTATTACGTGCAACGCACGTGCACTCTACTTGTCCCATTAATGTGTCATATGTAATCACCTATGTAATCCATGCTAGTTGCTAGTCCTTAGAGAAGGTCATTTTCGGTCTACCATGTACGTATATTGTGAAAATAATGCGTTAATTAGAAACCGTGTGGTGTGGCTTAAGTGTTGCAGTAGGACTATACAGAGATGTGGATGTAAGCAACAATTCATAGGTTAATTTAGATTTGGTTATTGAGTGTCCAAGTTAGACATACTGGCAACGTGTTTTTCCTAATGAGATGGGTTTCTTGATTGTTTTGAAGCGGTTTACAGTGAACTAATAACTAACTTATGTGAAGCTATTGACTGTCAGAAAACAGGGTTATGCATAGCAAGGTAGAAGAAAAAAACTATTTTATTCTTCCTTTTGTTTTGTTTGTCGTAGTGGTGTGTCCATCGGCCTCTTGGTGTGTCCATTGGCTTCATGGTGTTGCGTACGCCTCTTATTCAATTCCTTGTCAAATGATTGAAACCATTTCCTTATTAAAGGATTGAAACAAGAGTGGATATGTTCCCATAATAGATATCTATGATTTTTGTTATCTTGGCACAGGGGATGTGTTCCCTAAACTTGGGCTTATGTTTGTAGTATATTCTATTGCATATGTGACTGTTTTTGAAGAGTGAACGGTTAAATGATCAGATAGTTAGACGCAAGGATGCAGAGTATCTGACGTTTTCCGGGGTATGGAAGACTAGTTGGGAAGGCCAATGGTTATAAAAGTTAACTTGGAATTTAGATCTCATTTTCCTTGCAGAATGGTTGCTATATATTTATAGGTTCTTTTTCGTAATTAAGTTCATTATTTACTATTATGCTTGTGCCTATGTAATCTGATAAGCTTTGTAGTTGGTTCTTTCATAGGTTAAATAGTTCTCCCTTGTGCCTTATTGTAGTTATTTACATTAGAGCCTATGATAACTGAGTCGATAGCCTATCCTACAAACAATACCACCTTCTGTTTTATTCAGGCTGCAATTTTGTTCTGCTTAGCGATTCAAATGCTTGGTCTGGTAGTAGTATGTAACATGGCAGTCTCATTATGTTGCAGCAGTCCAATATAAATAAATTTGGTCTTCCTATATGGTAAATATGAGCTCCGACGATCTCCTGGAACACCTGTTTTTACTGCTCCTTAGTGTTCAGGTAATGGTTTACATATTTTTGTAGCAGATGGGACTTAGTTTTGAGAGGTTTACATGCATGACATGTTTATATTTGTATTTACTTTGATAGTCATTTGGAAAACTTTATTTTTACATTTCATTTTGATCTTGTTAGGTCCATACACTCCTCAAAGGATTGGAGAAAATAGTTGTTAGTGCTAAAATCCCTATGTTAGTTTGTGGTCATTTTAATTCCGTTGGGTTGGTTTCAAATTTGTGATATTTTGTTTGGACTTTAACTTTTATATAATTCTTTTGCAGGTCGGTGCTTACTCATCCTTTGCCAGAATGGGTGTTGGTGCTGGTTTAAAGGGTATTGGGATGGAGAAACTCAGGTAATAATGTTGCAACGTGTTGAATGCTTGCTGGTATGTGTAAACTGTAGTAATGCTGGCTAGTGCCGAATGCCCTAAACTGTACTATAGTGAGTATTGCATTGTGCTCAATGCTTAATGCTTGCTAGTCCTGATCGTAGAATCTGCAGTGGTATTGATTATTGATTTGTGTGTGTGTGCAGGCCATATTGATGTTTCAAAGGTCCTGCAGGAGTGATTGTTGTTATCAGAAATATGTAACATTAGATTTTAAGTATTGTAGTGAACTCAGGATTTCAATCCTTCTTTTTATTCAGTTTCAACCTAAATTTGTATTTGAATGTCATTTGGGATTATTGAGTTTCAGTTCATTTTGAATTTCAGTGAAATGAATGAATTTGAGTTTTCATTTCACTTGTATTTGAATGTCATTTGAATTTATAAATGTGAATTTGAGTTTCATTTGAGTGTTATTTGAATTAAAATTTGAGTTTCATTTGGGTTTAAATTTGAGTTTCATTTCAATGTAATTTGAATTTAAATTTGAGTGAGACAGATGGATTCAGCTTCTGACTGAAGGAATTCCTTCAGTCAGAAGCTGATTCCATTTTTTTTAATAGTCAAAATCAAGGATACTACCGATCCTAATAGTCATTAAGGTACCACGGTTAATGCGCGCCGTTCATCTGCTTCCCATACCGTGCGTCGTAGAAAAATAACACGCCTCAGAAGCGACCCTTTATGCTACTGATCGTGTGCGTCGTAATAGCGTGTTTTGCTACATGCCCCGACGGTCGTTTAACAGGCCAAATCCACTAGTGTTTGGATGCATCTTTAGCTCCTGCCTTAGCTCCAGCTTTAGATCCAACCTTTCGCGATACATTTCTCTTTCGCTCCTTTGACCCCATCTTTAGCTCCTGCCTTAGCTCAAGCTTTAGATCCAACCTTTCGTGATACATTTCTTTTTCGCTCCTTTGACCCCATCTTTAGCTCCTGCCTTAGCTCCAGCTTTAGATTCTGCCTTTAGCGGAGCATATCTCCTTCAATCATTTGGCTATATCTTTAGCTCCTGCCTTAGCTCTAGCTTTAGATCTATTGGACCATTGAGCTCCATGTTGTGGTTGATTCTACTTCTGTACAATATGTTTGCAAAGACATCCGCATGTGTGCTTCTGAGCTGCCCATCTTGGAGCACATAAGACGCCCCCGAGCAGATGCAGTGGAGATGCGCACCAGATTATCCCGCGCTCCAACACAAGTGAACCTGGTTGCAGCGCTTATGTGAAACCTAACTCTTGATACTTAAGTGGACACAAAAACAGGCTCTTTGTTAGCCTTATTATTGGTGGGTCCGCCTTGTAAGCTCTTTTGGTGAAAAAAAGAAGACTTCCCTCTAAGGCTTGGGACCCATCCTCCATAACTTGGTTGATAGAAAATCATTTCCTCGACCACGTATTCAGAATCAGGGCCGTCTTACGGTTATGGGATGCTCTAGGCGAACCAAAAATTTGGGGCCTTTTAGACGAAGATTTTTTTTCTGTACCAGCAGCAGTAGTGTCTAATATTTATTTTATGATGTTGGCAAACTACTGTTTAAATCAATACATTAACTGTTGGAAACATGAGGTTTGATTGTCGAATCCCTCCAAATTAAAAAAAAAACTTTTAACTGTTGGCCCCTCACCATATAACACTAATGCTCAAAAATTTGGGGCCTTCACCATTTGGGGCTCTAGGCAGCCGCCTAGACTGCCTTCCTCGTAAGACGGCCTTACATGGTATGCAACTTAAGAGCTTAAGAACTCCTTCGAAACTTCACTGTTCGCATATCATGACAGTGACCACGTTCGACCCGAAACTTCATTGTTTGCATCTTAAAGATGGGAGCTTTCTGTTGTTCACATGGCCTTGCACCCTTATTGAACTCACATTCTTTAGTGAAACTTACACAGCTAACTTCTGTCGATATATATCTTGACAAAAGTATAGTTGTAAGACCATCAAATTGCCATTATTCGGACTTCTTTAATGAGTCTTCTTCGCAACTCCATGATGGTCTCCCATCCATTAACACATCGAAGTATCGTAGAGTAGCCAGTACCTATGCAGTGAGAATAAGTTCTTCGGGTGCAACTTCTCATCACTGAAGAATAAAGTGTTGAGATTATTAGTCCCACATTATATGGGGCAGTCTAAGATCCTGCAGTAATCCTATGGGCCACTCCACTCATTGCCAATTGGTTAAGAGTTGGATGCCCACATTTTAATATGGTATCAGAGCAGGTTATTTGTGACGAGTCTAATATGACCGCACCTTTATTCCGCGTCACCCGATTATATGTCCACGTGTTAGACCCAACGAGGCACTCTACGATCCTGCAGTTAATAATCCTATGGGCGATGCCCACATTCTAATATAAAGTTATTGCCGGTAGTGTAGCTCGCAACGTCTGTTTTAAGCTAGTCAAGCTTGGGTAGAGACATTGCACGTAGCTTGCTGTTTTAGATACTTTGAACGTCGGTTTCTGATTCAGCGATAAGTGAACTGACTGCTGAACTTGGAGTTGGAGTTCAGCTACTCCTTTATTTGAGTTGGTGAACTCTTCACACCCAAGTGTACTTGTCCTTCGCACAGTTAGACAGTCGACGTAGTGAGTTTATTGATGTAACCTAGCACTTAGCATTGGTCTCTGCCTCAAATGGCTTTAACAAGTTCTTCAAGTTGGCTTGTTTACGACCCGGACGAGATGGTGGATGACTTTGCCGAGTTCCTCGTTCTTTGATTAAAAGTGAAGGTTGCGGTGCCGGAGCGAGATTAGATAATTCTTTACAGCTCATGCACATGCTCTTTCTTACCCTTGGCACGATGGGTCCGGTTACAGCTCCTCACGCAACGAACAGATAAATTGTAATCGGAAAGCTCCTTAAACGCTGGATATACTTAAGGTGTGATAAGAATGAAGCTGCGATTTACCTTGAGTTGCTCAAATTGGGCATCTTGTTGCGAACCAGAGGCCTGGTACGAGTTAGAGCTCGTGCCATATTAGTGGAAACAGCTCTTATGAGACTAACTCTATTTGCTTTGGAGGTTCAAGTGTCTTTGAGAAGATAACCCCTGTTTGACAGGAGTTTTAGAAACATTCAAATGCTCCACAAACATTTGTAGAAGTCCTTAGAGGCCGAGCACCAGCAGTTGGAAACTTCTGCCTATTGCTCTGTCTCGTAAACGGCTTAGATCCCCTCCTACATACGATGGAAAAATTATCACCAGTTGAGACGTTCTTCCTTCTCTTTAGAGAAGTCTCTTGTCCTTCCGTAAGGTGTGGGCGCGAGAATTTCATGCTTGCCCCTGTACTTGAGCTAGCCACCTCCTTGTTGTTGCGACTTGGCTTCTTGCTTCCTTAATTAGAGACTGAATAGACATTTGATTCCACTTTCCAAACATGGTGGCCTGCCCTCATTGGCCATTTCCATTAGATAAGTAGCCTTGGGTATGTAGCAGCTAGTGGGTAGTGTTGGAGTTTGAGTTCAATCGAGACTCTAAGCTCTAAAGTTATATTAGGAAAGTAAAAGTTTGTTTTTTTGTTAGGAAGTTATTTACTTCGAGAAGGTACTAGAGTTCTCTAGAAGATTGCTTGTTTAGGGAGTTTTGATATGATAGGAAGTTTATTATTTTTGGAAGTGTCTTAGGCGGTTTTGTTTTTGCTAGTATAAATATAGGTTGTTGAGCCAAAGGGAATGTAAGCAATTGAAAGGAATTCAATAGAATTGTTTGCTTCAAGAAATTGTGTGTGTGTGTGCTTTGGTATCGTTGAAGTAGGGTTCTACATTTGGTATCAGAGCCGGAAGATCCTGGGTTGTTAGGTATCTTGTGAAGAAGATGACGTCTAACATGAGTTCGATCAAAGTACCAATATTTGAAGGAAAAAATTTTGAACATTGGAGGATACAGATGGAGAATCTGTTTATATTTCAAGAGGTGTGGGAGGTTGTAGATAAAGGCTACATTGAACCTGCAGATGGAGTTATGCCAGCAGATGCAACAGAAAAGGCTAAGCTGGAAGATAACAGGAAGAAGAATTCCAAAGCAACGTATCTTCTTCATCAAGGTATACATGAATCTCTCTTGGATAGAATTGTGTATATCAAGGATGCTAAGAAAGCTTGGGATGTTTTGTTGAACTACTACAAAGGTTCAGACAAAGTCAAGAAAGTAAGATTACAGACGTTAAGAAGAAAGTATGAGCTGATTCAGATGGAATCAACAGAATCCGTTTCAGATTTTTTCTCAAAGATACTGAATCTTGTTAATGAGATGAAAGCTAATGGAGATAAGATTGATGATCTCTCGATCATAGAAAAGATACTTCGAAGTCTACCTGAGAGCTTTGAATCAAAAGTAACTGCCATAGAAGAAATTAACAAACTCTCAGATATGAAGATTAAAGAGTTGTTAAGTTCTCTACAAGCATATGAGCAAAGGATGCAAGAGAAGTCTGTCGCAAAACCTGTTGAGGAAGCTCTTCAAAGTCAGACGAATTGGAATAATAGACAACAGCCAAATAAGACTCAAGGAAGAGGCGGATTTAGAAAATTGAATAAGTCTAAAATTGACTGTTGGAACTGTGGGAAATTGGGTCATCTTTCTCGTGAGTGTCAACTTCCTAGACAGGTCAGTTCTGATAACAAAGTGAATCTAGTTGAGAAA
>JAJJMA010162662.1:52502-64981 GCA_023529015.1 Papaver nudicaule | reverse complement strand
AAATGATAACCTCACAATTCCCGAATCAATGCAGTCTTTAAACTGCTCAAAGAAGGATTTCCAAGGTGGGCTCAGGTCAAAACGATTTACAATCACCTGATACAGTTCAACAGGTAGACTCCCAGACACAAATATCAGCATCACCCCTTTCCAAATTTGCCCACTAGACAACTTTATTACTGAGCCGAATATTTCCATAATTACTTCTTTGGTAATTTCCCTGCAAAGCTCTGTCCTTCTTAGCTTCAACATATCTTCCGAAAAGATAATTTTTGAGTCTACAGGACATACAATTTCGAAAAACCGCTTCCTAGAAGATGCTGAGTACTCCAGTAGTGCCTGAGGAGCCTCCCAGTCCAATACCTTGGGTTCCATGAGCCTCTTTGAGACTTGAAATATGTGAAGAGAAGTAATTCCCTGATTAAAGATTGAGAAAGACTTTCTGACGTAAAACCGATAAAGGGCGTTGAGCTTCTCTAACACATTCATACCGAGACAAGTGACTTCAGAAAGCCAGTAATTCCGAGCAGCAGATACAAACTGGTGACAATTCATTGTAACCAACTCCCTTTTTCCTCTAACAGATCTATGACAGATGTCTTTCATCCAATAGGCATCTGTGCTTAGTAATGTGTACATGGAATTGCTATTCTGTACCATTTTGAAGACACCCAAGTAACCCAAACAAAACTCCTCATAGTCCTTGTAGTCTTTTTCATGTATTGTTCCAATAGAACCAAGGTACATCAATAGGTTGAGAATTTTCTCCCTCCATATATTCCAGAAGTAAATTAAAGTCTGAGTTGAAACCCTCTTATGGGAAATCATAAGTGCTGCATGTTTCATAGGATCCAACACCATCATTTCATCCTTTTCGTATTTGGCAACCTTAACCTTAAGATGGGAATCAAGAATCTTCCGAAGGTACAAAATTTCTGCTCCAAGATGACGGAGCCTCTGGGACGTAGCCAAACAATCTCCCATCTCTGCTAAGCTGCTATCTTTCTCTGATAACGAGTTAGCCTCCAAGCTGACTAACTCATAAAAGTGATCATTTCTAGTCTTCGCCATCAATTTTGATTTCGTCAAAAGTTCCTCTTTATTTGAGAATGTTTTTAATGGCCAACCTTTGCTTCCAGTTATCCAAAGAGAATTGACAAGAACATAAAGCAGAATGATCCTTGATGCTTCTTCATAGTGCCCACCCTTTTCCAGTATTTCTGCCCCAAGAAGAAGATCTCCTTTCAGTTTTGCAGAATTGGCAACCTCGATACAATTCCCAAACTCAACCTCTAAATCCACGAGCTCATCCAGATAACTATGAGATACCAAGAAAGTCCGCATCAAGTCCAATGAGTTAAAGGCTCGAACGAACTTCATCATACTACTTGTATCTTTCACCTGATGATAGTGAAATGCACATCTCTCCAGAAATTTTTGTTTCAATTCTTTCAACCCTTGACTTTTGGCTGCATCAGAATCAAAAATTCCATCTGCTTCCCATTTCTCTATAAATTGAATCCCCGCTGCCAAAAGATTTCCTTTGGTGCACACAGTCAGGCACTTCAACAAGCAATTAGCCCTATAATACACTTCGGCCGCCATAGACCAGGATCCAGCAAGAGAAAAACAATCAGCTGCATCCTCTAGCCTTGATTCTTCATAATTCTTCAGATAAAGCATACCTAAAAAGGCAAAAAATACGAGTTTAACAGATTGGACTATATCCCTAATGAACATTTACCTAGTTAAAAAAACGATAACTTCAGATGGAGTTTATGTCTGTCTAACTAGTCTACGGCACGATATTCTTGAAGATGACCCTTTGTTTATCAAATTTCGTCTTTTTCTTAAGTAGTATATATCAATTACCTGGAGGACTAAAACTATAGATGTATATATAAGACTAAGATTACTTGCTTCCTCAAACAACCAGAGCCTACTCTGTACCCAGACAGAAACTAATATATATGCAACTTGAATACAACAAACCAGGTAATACCCAACACTCAACAGAGGCCTTTTAGCTGCAAGAAGAATATGTAAACTGAACATACCCTAGTTTTATTTATTTATAAAAGTCTTAGTGCTTCATAATGAGACTTATATCCTACACGGTCTAGGGGTAGCACCTAATCCCTGGCATCAATTTTTATTTGCTGTAATGTGCTCAGATACTTCTGGAATTCGTATTGATTCAAAAAAAAAAAAATATGGTTTACAATCTAGGAGTTTATGTCGGTTTACAGAAAGCTCACTTGGCATTTCAGGAATTGGCTTTGCTTTCTTCTTATTTCCGGAGGTTAGGTCTATGTTCCTCTCTTTGTACATGTCTCTGTAATTTTTTCTAATATTTTTACTACAGTGGGAGATCTCCTCGAAAAATAAAAAATAAATAGTCCAAACCTGCCCTGTCGAATTCCTTTAACTGGATAAAGCATTTTGCAGCAATCTCAAACTTCCCAATTGTTTCAAAAATCTCAGCAGCCTCTGTCAGAAGAGTGCGAGCCAGTTCAGAATTTGAACCACCCATTTGGTTAGCAGCAGCTCTAAGTCCCGCAGCTTTTGCCCATTTCTCTTTGTATGAATCTCCAGCTCTTTCGAAACACATCATCGCCATCTCAAAATTACCCTCATTAAATAGCTGCGGAGTAGTGATGTAAAAGAACAAAACATGAGTATCAAATTCATACTCAGAAGTTAGAATAATGCTACCGTATAGGAAATTCAGAAAAAAGAATAGGGGCACATGAATGCATTTATATATATGGAGTAAATAGCAAGGGCCTCCAGTTTAGACCTTGATACCACGAGAACACCACTCTTCCTTGCTGCTTCCAGCTCGCATTGTCTGTGCAAGAGATTCATCCAGATGTCTAACCTGTACAACTCCTAACTTCTTCCAGTAATCAAATATAGGCTCCGAATATTTGTCTATATTATCATAGATCCATAATCTCTGCCTAGCACGAGTAAGAGCCACATATAGTTGCTTCAATTCAGAGCAAAGAATTTTGTGCTTAGCTGCGCAGAAACTTGGAAAAGATTTGTGTTCGAGCTCCTCCATGTATCCGTAAATAACTCGCCACTGATTCTTTAAAGGAGATGTCCCAAAAAAGTTGTACAACAGAACATCCTACATATATGACAGAATTTCAAAATTTACGTCTACTACGAGGATAAACACTAAAATTAATATTGATTAAAAATACAGAGTTCAAAATTAATGCACTTAGGTTGTAACTGCGTAGGCGCGCAATCATGCCAACTACTTTGAAAAACTTGAACTTGAAGACATGAAATAACTGCAGCTTCAACTATGTTAATTAGTTGGGGATACTATTGCTCTTTCACGGTCACACTAACCACACTTATCTTTTGGTCCTATATGCAAATATTAATGGCCAAACTTGAGTGTTCAACATATAGCCCACGATACTGCAAATGCTTCATTAAAATTACCATTCAAAACCAGATAGCCTACACAATCTCTTAAACTTGACCAACTGGACTGCAGATTTATACCTTTCAAGAAAATTTGGAGAATGGGTTTTTACTGGTTAAATGCTCAGCCGGCACAAGAGACTATTTTGAGCTTACAGTTCAATGCAACTGCTAAATAGTTTTCATATTAAAGAAATGCAGAAACCAAAAATATATAATAATAATGTACACATCTTCCTCATTCGGAAAAGAAGAAGGTGAAGAGACTTGTTCATTATTGATATATGTTTCCTTTTTCCTATTTCTGTATTTCAAGATGAAGAGACTTGTTCGTTAAAGAGAAAAATAGCCAACCACTCACCTGAAACTCGAGCCCTTTGCACTCGACCAATGTCAACACAAGGGCTTGTTTCCCAATTTGGTCAGAGACTTCTTTCTTTACAGAGTCATCGCGTACTAAGATCACCTGTTCTGCACCAAACCCAATCAAACTCCTACCAGCACTTCCACTATTTCCAAAAATAGTTACAATTGCATTTTCGTCATTTACGGATTCAAGTAAAACCGGTGCTTCACCATAGATAAGGCTACTCTCGGGGCTTAAAGAGTCAATAGAGAGGGGGAAAAAGTGGTAGAGAAGATCAACTACGCTCTGAGACAGCTTGAGAATACCTGCATGAGTACGGAAATTCTGATTCAATTGAAAATAATCAGACACTGCAGAGTGCACCCTCTCTTTTGCTTTCCCTTTGATATCACTTCTTTGTTCTGAGATGAATTCATTGTAAAACAAAGATCTTATGTCTTGGAATCGGAATTCAATACCCCTAGCAATAGTTTGAGCTGTATCACCCGAGAAAACAAATCCTTCCTCATAATTTTGGCAAATATATTTAAAAAGAGCAGCCTGTCTCATGGTTAGATCTTGGACCTCATCAATATACACAAAATCCATTTGATCACCCCGATAGCTCCCTTTTCTCAGTCGCCGATGAAGGTCCATTACTAAATCAGCCAAATCAAACTCACCATTCTGCAGCTTCTTCTTCTCATAATCAAGAAAAATATCATAAATTCCTTCTCTTAAATCCTTGCTTAAGGTGGAAACCCGTCCCTCAGATAGCAACAAATAATTCCCCCGGCTAAGTTTCCCATTAGGAACTCTACCAGCAATCAGTCCACCTTTTATATAAGACATTATCTCAACAAAAACAGTTGAAGAGTCCAGTTTCCTGGTCAAGTGATAATTGAAATGGGGCCAGTAAAATGAATAAAACCTGTCGAAATTTACCTCCTTTGATCTAATAAAAGCATTTAAGGCACACGTCCTATTTGTTCCAGTATTACCCGCACAAAACTCCCTAACATCATTGAATCTGTCAAAATATGAATTCTCCAGACTTCCATCAAGCATAAGTAAGAACTTCTGAAACGTTATTACAAGTGGGAAGCAATCCATTGGTAGGTCCATGAAAGAATTGGGGATGCTACTGAACTCAGTTGTATCATCAATGTCATGCATATTAGTTGACATACTTTCAACTGAAGATTTCTTCCCGCAGATAAAACTGTGAAAAAAAAGATACACGCAAGACCAATAAATAATTTGATTTGCATCATCTGCTAAACATACTATGCACCACAAGGTTTTGCAAAATTTCATGAGCAAAAATAGTTTAATCTGAGCCATGAGAAGCTATCTAATTAATGGCTCAAGTTGGTAGGATGTGAAAATTATCTTACTGGGCTATGACTTGTGATTCTTACGACACACCATATCTACAGTGATTCACCAATTTTGTTTTCCATATCTATTGAGAATGATTTGAAGACCATTAATTATATTGTCAACAATTCTAAGTGAAAGAGGAGTTGACTAAAAACTAAATAAATTTTGGGAATCAGATTCAGATGGAGAGATCTAAAAGCTTAGCTGTGGACCAAACTATATACGATCTGAAGACCTATACATACTAACAAGCTGATCGCAAATTAATTGAAAACGCAATCGGTCTTTTCAACAATAATTTGCAAACAACTCTTATTAGGTAAAGGGTTTTAGGACCACGGGTTCGTCTATGAAAAACAAGTGTAAAGTGAGCCCCATATCCGTGTGTAGTTTTAGATGTCACATAACCTGCATCAATACCTCTAAAGAATTTGAAGGAAAAACTAAGGAGAGTATAGAGTTGGAATAAACGATTCATCGATAAGTGAATAACAAGCTACCCATAAGACAAACATAGTGCAGGGAATAAATTTAGTAATTTACCTTTTTAAATTAGAAATTTGATTCTTGATGGCAGAACATAGTTGAGGGCTGACTGTTACAAACATTTGCCGTAGGACAGTCCCCTTTGTCTCTCCAATACCCTCTCCCATCCAACACTTTGGGGATGCAGGCATAGAACTTGTACCCTTGAACAGTCCTTTCGAAGAGAAATAGTGTTGCTGCTCCTTTTGAAACAATTTCATGGTTAAGATAGTTGTTTTCCCAGTTCCAGATCTTCCAAGGATAAAACTACTTCTTAGAAACAGACTTATTTCCAATTCTTGATCAGTCATTTCAAAAGGAAGATCAAGTTCTCTGCCATCACTTCCAGATAACAAATGGCTCACAACACCAGATGATAAAGAGTAGAATTTCATCAGCAGTAGACTCTCACTCACTTTTGAGTTTTCCAGATACTGTCTTCCATTACATTCTGCAACACTCGAGCCACTAGACGACTCAGCATTTGTATTGTATCGAACAACTTCGTTACACGGTTCCCAGACCACTGGCACTTCCATATCCCTACAAAAGAGAGGACGAATGTTAACATCCAATGGAACTGGACGACTGATGTTATTGAGAGGGAAAATAATGAAACTCAATCCTATGCACCACCCAACCTGACAGGTGAACAGAATGGAGCCATTAATTGACTATCATCAGACTAGTAATACAAATGTCACCATACATACCCATCAGCATTTTTCTCTTTACAGCGGTTCATGAAATCGTCTGTGTACATACTAAAGATGCTATCAAGACGCTTAACAAGTTTTGGGATCTCCTCCAGAGGCAAGATATCCCATATCTTCAGTACTTGGACATAGCTTGAATACTTCACAATATCGACAGTAGAAATAACATAAAGTCGTCCAACCTTAAACTGTTTCACGATCTGCGAGGAGTTTTCACAAACAGAGTCTACCTTCTTTGGGCTCCAGCCATTGGACAGCTTAAGCAACAAATTAATAACAGACTTTTGGATCTGAAATGAATTCAATCTCACAAATGACTTTCTAAAGTTGTCACTAAACAAAACCTGCAGAAATGAAGACAATTAAGGTTCAGTATTCCAGAAAAATATGGAGTACAAACAGAACCAAGGTTTCTACTCTTTGAATAAAGAATAACCGAACATCTGCTCTGATCATTACAGATTCTACCTTCCACTTTGCAGTTTTGAAGAGTATGCTATCTCCATTCAACAAGTCATCCAATTGATCGAGTTCTTTCTTGGCTTTCAATGCTGCTTTAGCTAGATCTTTATCTTCACCAGCATTAAATAAACAATGCCGACCTTTGGCATCAGAAACTAATGTGTTCCAGCAAGATCCACTTCTAAACAGAGTTGTCCCATCACCCACAATCCAAAGACAGCGCCTGCAGTGATAACATACAGCAAAAAAACAAAGTCACAACTTCACATACCCTTGCAAATACTTATTATTCTGGTTCAAATAAATTCTTGAGCGAAGCCCACTAGTTTACCGTGCCCTAGTCAAAGCAACATTGGTTCGCTGAAGATTAGATAGAAATCCAATACATCCATCAATGTTAGATCTGACAGTAGAGATTATTATGATATCCTCTTCCCCACCCTGGAAACCATCAATAGACTTCACCCTCACGGCAAAGTATTCAAGCTTCTCATATTTGTGTCCAAGTTTCTCTTGAATTGTAGCTACTTGAGCAGCATATGGAGATATGATTCCAATTGTTAGCTTCTCTCTTGTTCGGTCCCATGCTGTAAAAGTAAAACCTTCGTTACGATTACTATAAAGAAAAGTAAGTAATTGCATCTGTAACACCTTAATCCCATCCAGACACGTATAAAAATTTACGAAAATAAATGCAACTCGCACTAACCATACCTGTAAAAAGTTTTCGCACAATCTTCAGAATAATTGCTACTTCCACCATATTTTTTCTGCTATGTGCAACATTGTCTTGTTCATCTCTTCCATCAGAAATGCTTATGAATGAGTATGGACCAAACATAGGTCCTTCAAGATAGTGTCTTTCATAACTTTTACAGAGGACATTGGGAGCATCTAAAATTTTGTTCCGGTAAAAGTTGGCATTTGGGAAAGCACTTATTTTAGGATGCATTCTGTACTGAATGTTGAGAAGGTGCTTTGAATGTCCCAATGAAGTCAACCTTTCAAATAGACTTCTTCCAAACCCAGCTTCATCAGAAACCTAAACAAGAAAGCTTGAAGAGAGTTAATAAACCAAAGATAAGCAATTCCTACAAGGAGCAATATTCAAGGTAAATTTCACAAACTTTGATGTAACTAACATTTCTCCAAATTATAAATGAAGCCGTGCAGTGTACAAATATTTTACCTTGCTAGCAACCATTGCTGGTAGCTGACACTCGTCACCAATTAGAATAGCATGCCGTATGCCTTTAAGTTGCATGGGTATCGCTGATTCACACTCTCTTAATTGAGCAGCTTCATCAATAACCAACAAGTTCAGCGGATCCATTTCCACTCTATGCAAAGTATATGAGCTAGATGCGGTGCAGAAGATGAGCGAGGCAGATTGAAAGCAAAACTGCCATACCAAACTTCTGTTCATATTCTCTGGAAGGACATGAGCAAGAGAATGACAAAGAGATCTTAGTGCATCAATGCATTCATTTCTGATCTTGTACAGCTTAGCAGAAGTACAGCACATATATGCTCCTTTCTCATGCTTATTATAGGAATCAACAACTTCTCCATGTGTAAAGAGCGATTCTATTTCTTTGTCATTAGCATCATTCTGAGACAGAAGACTTCCAAAAGAATCAAGCAAATTAAGAAGGCATACCATGCTCTCAAAATTATGCTGCAATAGAAGTCTTTTCGGAAGATGGGTGCATAAATCACTTATGCATCTTTCCAGAGGAGAAACTACGGCTGTGTATCTGTCTTTCATAAATCCAAGAAGTGAACTAGGAACCACAGGGGTAGAATCAATTTTGACACTAGCTTTAGCCTTGGCAACTGATTCATTCTCCAATAAACGGTATTCAGCTACACAATTTTCAAGGAAATTTAACATGGATTTGAAGCATTGCTGCCAATTGTTTTCTGACGCAAAACATTCTACAAGCCTGTCCACACGATGATCCAAATAAATCTCCTCAAGATCATCAAAAACTTCCAAACGGCTCCTACTCCCAAATAAGAGCAAATCTCCCAGTGAACATAACAACTCATCCTGTCCTGGATCCATCTGGGAAGGATCTTTAACGAACTTTAGGACGCGCAAGGCCATTTCCTTAACCGCAACATTTGTTGGAGCACATGCAAGTGTTCTGCAGCTCTTACTTATAAGGGTATACAACAAGATACTGAGAGTTTTAGTTTTCCCAGTCCCAGGTGGACCCCAGATAAGTTTAACAGAAGACTTGTGATTGCACAGCGCTACCGAAATAGAACTAAGTACTGCAGCTGTTTGAGACTTATCAAGGACTAATGATAATTTGCGGCCAAGTTGTTCATCCCAAGTGCTATCATATTGTAAAGAACAAAAATTACAAATTTCTTGGACCTGCAATACAATAACAAAACCTACAGTTATGTTTTCCACCAAGTTATCACAAACATTGCATACGAAAGCAAAGCTTTAGGCATAGAAGCAACGTGAACCCTAAATATCCAGTAGTTTAACAGTTTCCAGTCGTTTGTCTCTGCACCATATACAGTTCTTGCAAAAAATTATTTGAGTCAATGTTTAAAACAAATGATTACTAATAAGAATTTAACATTTCTTACCTTGGAATTGGAGCACAAAACTTCCTTAATGATCTGTAAGTTCCCAGACATGTGTAATGCTTTCCATATTCTACTTTTTGTTGTCATATTAACCAGAAACACAGCAAAAATGGAGTTCCGCATACCATCTTTAGCCTCTACCAACTTTGAAGTCCGGAACCCCAAATAACTAGAAATTTTATCATCTTCTGTAACATTAGACTCCTTTATATCTTTCACGACTAAAGCAAAAGTGCATGTCCTTACACACTGCTCAAAATCCGAGGCAATTTTAGGTACCACATCAGTCAAAACAAAAAGGTCACCACATTTTGGAGAGTATGGTTCTTCGCCGCTACCACTATTTATGTTCCTCCAAAAATCAAATTTAAGCTCATACAGAAATGAACCATGTGGCGCAAACTCCTTCACCGAGATTACTTCTGCATAAGGTGCATCAAGTAACACCTCTATACTCGAAAACAACTCAGCACGAGTTTCCTCTATTAACGGTAAAGTGTAAGAGCCAAAGTAATCCTCCACTGACTGGAAACTTTCAGGGATCTTTTCCACCTAAACAATGTAAAAAGTAGCTGAATTCAAATTTCAGAATAAAGAGATCGAAAAGTTCAGTTAAACACCAAAGCAGTTAAGGATAGATTGTAACAGAGACCTTCAACCAGGCAATAATTGGATACACAAACCATACTCACTAGTACAAAATCATGGTAACTGGTTTTAGCTGCAAGTTAATCAATGGTATGTTACAAGGAAATGAAACTTTAACATCCACAACTAGAGAAGTTACAAAGGCATAAAAGAATCACCGGGTTGATACAGGATGGGAAACTAATTTAGTAGACATTCCCTACCATTTTATTTGAATAGCTTAATCTATGTATTCTAAACCTCTTTATATTATTTTTGGAAAGATGTTTAAATAAAAAACCACTGATATATCAGTGGGCATGTTGCCATGTACCTACATGAAAATAACTGGAGGGATAGCTTCCTTTAAGCGAACCAGATCTACATATCAAGAGATTACTATGTCCTAGTACTACAAATTTCAAACAAACTCAAATCAGGTTTAAGTCTTCATAACCGCCAAGTCTTAATTAGGTGTCTTTTCAGCAGTTGATCCAAGATAAATTTGTGACGGATCTTAAACTCAAAAATGGGTATGATGAGCTGCATGTTAATCACCGCCTCTTCAGATAAGCCAGTGGATGATCTTTAGTGGGCCCATGAGATGCATTTATAGTGCATGGAGCAGGATTAAGATTCAAAGCCATAACATAGACATGGTGCAGTTTGGTGCCTAATTGGGGACGACCCGGTTATGTCTTTCTGACTGATACATCTCCATACAAATATCATGTTCCAGCAAAAGTTGGTCTATGAATCTACGAGTAACAGTAAAATTGATTCCCCGTAGATCAAATACTTCTCGCGGAATTTAAAATATTATTGGAGTATTGCCATTTCCGAGTGGACTATCTACATGGTGAACAGACCCTGTAAGGCGGTATGCCCCACACAAACTGTGTAAAAACGATGTTTGCAGAACATGTTTAATAAAGCTTAATAGAGACAGAGGTAGACCTGCTCTTTATATAAATCTTCATTGGATATATCCTCAAGAGTCCAAGAGAACACCAAATCAATCAAATCTTTCTCCGGAGGCTTATATTTGTAAAAACCAGAATGTGCAACTTCAACCACTTCGCCGCCACCTTCTACTTCATTTCCAGTCTCATCTCTGCATCGACATTTGAAATCAAAATAACCAAATATCTGAAGTAAAGATATAACAGTCGAACGTCCGTTGAACATAAAAACAAATGCGCAGAATTAATAAATGCTCAAAATCTGAGTTCATATATATTTAGAAAAACAAATGCATCTCACTCGAATACACATTCACACCTCGAGAAACATAGTTCGGCCACATGCTCTCTCTACAAGATATGAAATACTATCTGATACTGCTCACTCAAACGAACGAGTATTCACTTTCATGTTCCACGCAATCCATACTTACATAGGCCTTAAACTTATCTTCCAAAATATATTGCAGAATACAAAAAAAATAAAAAATAAATAAATAAATAAATAAAATTGACTGTTAATTCCAAGAACAAAATAAATAAATTTTTCTTAACTAAATAAAACAATACTAAGATTTCTAGGGTTGAATTGGCTTAAAAACTCTTAAATCGATTTATATTTAATAACACAAACAATTATCTTCTTTAAATCTTTAGTTGCATGGTTAATTAGCCCTAAATTTGAGTTTGATCAATTTGAGTTTGATCCAGATTTATTTTCACTTCTTTTACTAATTATGGTATAAATAATAAAAGCTGTAAAAATTAAAAAAAAAAATCTTTAGAAATGAATTTTTCCATTTTTTTAGCAGGGAAATGAAACCACAAAAACAAGCAAACCATCATCATCATCATCATCTACAAGAAGAAGAAAAAGAAGAAGAAGAAAACTTTAATAGAGTGAGAGATAAACCTGCTAATGGTCGCCATTCTTAATTCTTCAACTTAAGTCTACTGTGAATTTTACTCTCTTCTTGTTCTGAGTTCGGGAATTTGAAGAAGTTATGATCATTTTACAATTGGACTATGACCAACTTGTAAACCGAAGCGCCCAACCATACTAATTAAACGCCACGAATTTCATTGGGAGGCGTAGCGGGCCATTAAATGATACTGTCAGGGGAAAGGTAATACTGCGGTGTCAGTAACACGCACGAGACACGATATTTCCATTGTTGCCAGAAGGGAATATTAATATGCTTGTGTCTTGAATGGGTCTTGGTACACCCCTACTCGTTTTGGGAACCCTTTAGCGGTTAACAAAAAAGGAAGAAAAAAATAGAAAGAGAACTTTACCGATCCTCTTTTCGTTTTTTTTTTTTTTTTTTTTTTTTGGTTTTAAGCAACGGTTCTCTATAGACCGAAATAAAAACAACCCCAAAACAAATACAGACACAGAAATTG
>JAJJMA010162662.1:31825-42502 GCA_023529015.1 Papaver nudicaule | reverse complement strand
CTTTTTATTACTATTCATTGCATCCTCGATGCTGTTCTAGCTGTCTTCGGACTGCAAACCACCACTAAAACTGTATGTGCGAGTAGATCTGATGGCTTTAGTACCTTGAGTACCTATGCAGATTTTCTACTCGTACATTACTTGTCAGCCTCCGCTTGTAAGTAGATTTCCGTATGACCTGGAGTAATCCGAAGGAAGTCACTTTACATATGTTAAACTGAAGAGGACAGTTCGAAACATACAGTCAGTAATTAAGGTTGCAAAGACGGTATTGTTGACATAAGCCTTTAACAGCGGTTAAAGCAACTCCTAGGCATGTAAAGGACGTCAGATAGGGGAATCAAGTGTGTGACGATCTAGAGACATATAGAGTGCGACATTAGCCTATTCGCTTGGAGGGCTGGAGTTGGTCTCTGCTACATCAAAGACCGAATTCTACTGTAAGCTAGTGTTTGTAGACAGTTTGTATGTGTGGTGTTCAATCTGAACGAGGTCCCAAAGTTTTTCTACATGTCGTAGTTTCCTTGTTAAAAAATTATCTGGTGTCTTGTGTGCTTTACTTTCCGCATTATATTCTCTGATTATATAATTAAAGCAAATACCAGAAGTACGTTATTCATAACCGCCGATTTGGTCCATAATCCATCTAGGGGATTTACCCAGACTTGTCTTGCGTTGGACCGATTACTTGTGATCGGACTCCAGTTATCAGATTTGGATATTGATTTTGAGATCGTCCATATCTTACCATAAGACTCACGAGCCCAAACGAAAACTTGGTAGTAGTATTTCGGTACCCCTGCTTTTTCAATTGGTATCAGAGCCGGTAAACACATTAAAGGCGTAACTATCTGTGTTTATCGCGGCTTGTGAGTTATGGAACAAAGCATAAGAGCTTGTAACGTACCACCAAAGTTTGATGGCAAAAATTACATATGGTGGAAGACTGCAATGAGATCGTTTTTGCAAGCCCGGGATTTCAAAACCTGGGTCTATGTCGAAAAGGATACACACCTACAACTATCCTGGTAGAAGGTGAGTCTGTCCCCAACGACATTGGCGCATATAATGACGTGGAAAGTCAAGATGCCAAGCAAAACTATGATGGGATTAACGCTATCATTCATGCAGTAACACCTGATCTTTTCCATCACGTGGACACATGTGAAACCTCGCAAGAGGCTTGGAATAAATTAAGGACCGTGTTAGAAAGGAATGCAACAAAGAAAAAAGCTAGACTTCAGAACCTCATGTCTGACTAGGAAAACCTTCGAATGCTTGAGGATGATACCTTTGAAGAATTTAACTACAAATTGTCTGAGATAGTGAATGCATGTCACAGCTGAGAAAAAGCTATTCCGGAAAGGGACATTGTGTGTAAAATTCTGAGGTCATTACCCTCAAGGTACGAATCAAAGAAACATGCCATCCAAGAAGTTCACGTCTTAAATATAATAAGAAGTGACCTTGTTGCCAAACTCAAAATCTTTGATCATAAAAGAAAAACTGGTCAAGGAAATACAGTTGGTCTGGAAGCTGTGAAAACAGACTCATCTCATGAGACATGTAATAAGGATGATGATCTTGAATTATTCACTCAACAAATGAGAAGAGCTCTGAGAGGTAGAATGAGAGGGTACAATAATCTGCCTCAAAACAAAAGAAAAGATTGGGTAATGATGATGCTCCACAATGTTTCAAATGTCTTAGATTCGGTCTCGTGTCTCCCTAATGTCCTGATAAAGACTACTGTGGAAAATTCAAAGCCTTTGATGCTACACAAAAGGAAACTCCCATGAAAGAGAATGTTCAAAAGATGAATCTCTTTGTTGTACATCAGGAAAAACCCCCACCAAGTCCTGATAGAAAGAGTTCATCTAAATTAATGAATTATAACTCTTTGAAGAACAAAGAATACTTGTTTACCAAGTTACTTGAGGAAAGATGTCGAAATCTTGAAAAAGAAAATGAAGAACTAAGTAGAAAACTTTCTGCGACTATCTATCAAGTACATTTGTAAGAAAGAGATAAAAAATGGGATTCATATCTTATCAAGAAATTGAATCAAAGTGTTGATGAATGTCGACATCTTAAGATCAAGAATTCCAACCTGGAAAAGAAGAAACCTTCTCAGACTAAATCTATGTCTGATGCTCATAAGAAGGTGAGGCCAGCTGGAAAGAGCAATTCTCCACCAATCTGAAGAGGTCGAGATGCTCCTAAAACACATTCATCCAGATGCATATAATGTGTTCATGAGGGAAAAACAGGTACATGCTACCATGTGAGACCTCATGAAAGGTTGTTGGATAAACTATCTGAGAGAAGAAGTTCTTTCCAAAAACCGGTATATGTATGGGTTGAAAAAGGAAAAAAGGATTATGGTAATTTCTATCCTGTAAACGCCCGAAGTGCTAGTCAAACTTCAAACCTAAACTCATATCACATTAATACTGGTGATACAAGAGGAAAACCAGGAAGAAAAGGTGAATTCAAGTTCCAACTCTTATAACAGCTTAAAAAGTAACAGAAAGCGAAAAAAATTGTTGTCCTTGTCACCAAGGACCTCAGTATCCTCCTCTCACTAAATTCACATGTGCAGTTCTTTTGTTATTTTAATCCCGATAACAATAGAAATACTGCATAAGGATTTAAGGGGACTGTAAAGGAGGAAACCAGACTGAATTCTGTCAGTTTGAAAAGTAGTATAGTTTGCGGACCGCGAACGATATTTTAGTTACTTATCTAGAAACTTGATTGATATCTATCTTTAAAGGAGAGATTTTATCTCATGAAAAACCTTAGTCCAAATCCTTTAAATCTCAAATCCTTGAGATCAAAAGATTATATCAAGCATGACAGATCTGGAAGAAAAGGGGAAGAAACCCGGACAATTGTCTTTCCAAACAAGAGGATTTGCATAGAATCGTCTGATAATGAAGCCATCCATTTTTGTGCACAAAGTAAATCTGCTTCTACAGAAAGGAAGGAAATTCACTAGATGAAAAGATTGATGAAGTACTTGAACAGCTCAAATACTTTGCTATAGTGAGATGGGTGCCCTCGCAAGTCATGTGAATACTAGCCTTCATGATCTTATTAAGAGAGTTGCAACTATTGAAGAACAACTTGGATCTTTGATATCTTCAAGTAATAAGTCTGTTCTTTCAATTAAGATAGTTGATTCCTTGTGAGAACTTGTTCTTACTTTGCCTAAGGAATATAAACTATATCTAAAAGTAGTTTGTATTTTCATGCTTTTTAGAGTTTTTCAGCATGTACTACTTTATTTCATTAATAAAAGTTCTTTTTAGATAATTATTAATGATTGCATTACTTGATTTGTCAACCTCAATCTTATTGTAATACACAACTTTTTGCTTCGGTGACAACACAAAGTTGTGTCATGTTACAAAAGTTAAGTTTTTTCTCAAGGTCAAGAAACTTTTGATTATATAATTTTTAGGGTTTCCACAAGCTCAAAAATCATATACTCTTTTCCAAAAAATTGGCTAAGGAAAGGAGATTGTAAACAAAGAAACTGGATACATTAAATTGTTTGTTCAAGTTAGGCTTTGTGGTTGTTCTTTATTGAATAACACCACATGGGGAAGAGTTCTTAAATGAGCTTGCGCTTAATAACAAATCTTTTTGGGGAGCGTGGATGTCGAATATTAGGAAAAAAGTGTATCTATATTTCTCCAAAGATGAATCAACTTAGAAATCCTCGTTCTAATTTCCTAGTTATGTCATCTTAAACTTGATATGTGAGTACATCCTTGACTTGACTATCTTTATAGGCTTGAAACCCTAAGTCTCAACTAGTTTGTCATATTTTTGTGACAAATTGGGGGAGAATACATATGGTATCTTGTTCTTGTAGTTCATAACCATAGGGGGAGAACACCGTATAGCTTATTACTTGTGTACTTTTTCGGAAGTATCAAGGGGGAGTAAATATTGGGCTTCATACCTTTTTTGGTAAATCCCAAAATGTATTAAAAATCATAGAGTTACATAATTATATTACATAAAAAGCATTATCAAGAAAAAATACCAAAAGGCACGCAGGCCCATAAAAAAACAAAACAAAAGACTCGTTGAATTAGCCTCACATCCCTACTCAGCAAAACTGACTCAGGTAGACAACTAACTCAGCTCCTCTTAGACCTAACAACTATGAGACTCACCCAGTTGGCGTATCACCTACTCAGCAAGGCTCACTCGAGAGACTATCAAACTCGGCTCCTCTTAGCCTAAAAAACTAATCGACTCACTGGATCAGTGTCTCACCTACTCAGAAAATCCGACTCAGGAGACTACCAACTCGGCTCCTCTTACACCTACGGGATAAACATTAAGGGGGAGCTTCGTATCAAAAATGAATAGAATCACTTTAAGTTTTGCTACACGGACTTTAAAGTTGCTATGATTCTTACTCTTTGCACAAACAACATGTGGGATTAGCATATTAACCCATGTAAGCTCGAGCGTGCCTTTGTGGTTGTTTGAGCTCGATATGTTGTGGTGCTGTCTACAAGTTTTTCAACAGAAGTTAAACGAACACATCAAGACTCAAAGGAAAAGTTGAAGAATTCAAGAAATCAAGATACATCTGGGTTAGATCTTTATTGTATATCTTTTGAGTCCATATGTAAATTGGTTTTGTCACTAAAATTGACAAAGGGGAGATTGTTAGGGCATTGTCCGGTCAAACCCACTAGCATTGGTATGTCAAGCTGGTTGTCAGTTTTAAGTGTCAAAACACAATTCTTGATTTAGCCTACTAGAGTTTAGATTTCAG
This sequence comes from Papaver nudicaule, assembly GCA_023529015.1. Taxonomy (NCBI): domain Eukaryota; kingdom Viridiplantae; phylum Streptophyta; class Magnoliopsida; order Ranunculales; family Papaveraceae; genus Papaver; species Papaver nudicaule. The sequence goes on along the minus strand of JAJJMA010162662.1, from coordinate 37,698 downwards.
AATTGGGATATAAACAAAGTTTTAGAGACCTTGAAGACGAAGACCGTGATTATAAAGAAGACATTGAATAATCTTCATCGACAAAAGGTTAGTAGGAGTTATGACTTTTATAGAAATTCTTTTATTCTACTTATTCTATCTTTCAAAATAGTCGGCTACTTTATTAGTGTTGATATTTTGTATTTTTGTCTACATAACCATGAGTTATGTTAGTATTTGTTCCCACAATACTAAGGTTACAAGATGCATGAGATAGATTCGATACCCTTTCCGTGCAATGGTTTGCTTGCAAATCACATGTAGGAAATGGATGAATCTAAAGGAGTACTCTAGAGCAGAGTCCAATGGATTATAGATGAAGGCGTAATAACACGTCTAAGTACTGGCCCAGCCCAGAACTTCCAACGGATCATGTTAAACCCTAATCCGAGCGACGGCGGTTCACGAACCGGTTCGTGAACAGTGTCACCGAAAATTTCTTTTGTGTCTCAAAAAGTTGATTTGTACATGTACGTGAACACCAGATTCAATGTATTTGGCATGAATTCAGACGTACGGTTCACGAACCGTCCACATGGATTTTCTTCTTTCACACGGGTTAAACAACGAACTCCTTTATCTCTTAGTTGGACTTGTGCTTATAAGAATATCTTATGTGGTTCATCTAACGAATCTCAATGAGTCAATAAGATAAAGATTATCTCTGGTCTGTTGGATACCTATCTTGAAGTGATTTTGAGCTAACAAATCACTTGGCAGATAAATGATTAAAGATTTCCAATTGAAATATATCTAAGGTTTCTTAGTGTGTAAGCGAAGTAACGGGTTCGTTTACACGGGCACTTGCTAACTTGTAGGTTAAGAAACTAGCTGCTTTATTCCTAAGCAACCTATCTAATTGAGTGGTATAAATAGAGGGTTAGAGAACGAAAACAACAAGCATCAAGCATACGTGAAGTTTCTCTGTGGAATTGATCGTAAACTCTTTGCACTTCGGTGTAAGCTTGGTGTGGTATAGTCATCCTCTATTAGGTAGCAGTTCCTCTGTGAGATTTACCTAACGAATATAAATACTACTCTTGAGAGTTGGAAAGCACATGTAGGCGATAACATACCTCTGTGGTTGTTATCAGATTAACCTATAACCTTGGTAAGCTGATCACGTTCTTGTCTATTATATAGTCCTTCTCTTCTGCAATAAGGCTATTCAAGAACTGATACGTTACATACAAGCTTGAAGGAAGAAATGCACGGCTGCACTCGGTGTTGTAAGACCTAGTTAGTTCCAGTTGTATAAGTTTCTTAAGTGATTCTTTTTACAACTGAGGTAGAGACAAGTTGGGCATATTTACTCGGTTTACTTGTCAGCCCCCGTTTGTAAGTAGATTTCCGTATGAACTGGAGTAGATCGAAGGAAGTCATTTTACGTATGTTAAACTGAAGAGAACAGTTCGAAACATACAGTCCATTATTAATGTTGCAAAGACGGTATTGTTGACATAAGCCTTTAACATCGGTTAAAGCAACTCCTAGTCTTGTAAAGGACGTCAGCTAGGGTAATCAAGTGTGTGACGATCTTTGGGGGATCTAGAGACGTAAGGAGTGTGACAGTAGCCAATTCTCTTGGAGGGCTGGAGTTGGTCTCTGCTACATCCCAGACCGAAGTTTTATAGTAGGCTAGCGTTTGTTGACAGTTTGTATTGTGTGGTGTTCAATCTGGATGAGGTCCCGAGGTTTTTCTACAGGTCGTAGTTTCCTCGTTAAAAAAATCTCTTGTGTCTTGTGTGATTTACTTTCCGTATTATATTCTCTGATTATATAATTAAAGCAAACACAAGAAGTACGTTATTCATAACCGTCGAGTTGGTCCATAATCCATCCAGGGGATTTACCAAGACTTGTCTTACGTTGTACCGATCACTTGTGATCCGACTCCGGTTATTATATTTGGATATTGATTTTTGATTTCGTCCATATCTTACCATAAGACTCACGAGCCCAGACGAAAAGGTTGTAGTACGGTACCCCTGTTTTTTCAATAGATATTTTACCCTTTCTTCCCATAGGGAACTTGCCTTCCACTCACCACCTTGACTTACCTTTCGCTTGTAAACTTTAGAGTTATGATATAGGGGCTTCAAGAAAAGTAATGCCCTCATTTTTACTTTATCTATCCAGGGTTGAATTATAGGAGGTGTTAAAAAAATGGTGAAATGTGTAAGTTATCCTTCTAATAATTCTTACCCAAAAATACCCCCGCCCTAATTGTAAACTTAAATACTTAATCTCAAAAAAAAAAAAAAAAAAAATAAATAAATAAATAAATAAATTCCCCCCCTCTCATTTCTTACCTCTTTTTTTTCTCCACCACCACCATGTCCTCCATATTTTTCCATTCTCGAATTTAGGATCAATTGATGTAACCAACACCCGTGGAACAATGGAGTACCAAAGGTAAGAATGGAAGCCTAGTCGTTATTTCTGATATTGGTGCTTAAACTAGATCACATCACGGAAATCAAATAAAAAAACGTGAACCAGAACCACCTACGGCTGACTGTGCAAACCGTAACAAACAAGTTACGGACAACACATGAAGAACATGTAGACGTAACTCTAGTTCAGCAGTGTTAGAGCATGCTCGGTCAACCCCACCAGGCGTTGGTATGTCAAGCTTGGTTGTCATAATTTAGTGTTCAAAACTCGTACACTTGAACATGTCTACTAATGGTAATACTTCACTAGGTTAGACCGTTAGGTAGACGATGGATGGTATATCTGGAAGACGTACTGATCAAGAACTGAAGACGAATGAAGAACAAATAATAATATCCTTCTTCAACAAAAAGGGTTAGTCCTTCTAGACATTATGATTCCAGTGGTCATCTACTCTGAGCTGAACGATTACTCTAATCGAAGTTTGTGACTGTTAGTACATTCGATAGTGCCTATGAACTTTGTTCTCTTGAGTTCCATGACCTAAAAGCATTTCTTAAATGGAGTCTTCTTTTATACTCCAGTACTGCTTTCCTCGAACCAATTCAATACAAGTTTTTAGGAACTTTGTTTTATGAATAGTAGTTCATGGTGAATGGCTTTATGAAGTTCATCTTCGTTTCCTGAATACCCGCACTAATATTGATAAGGGTTTCAAGCACTATCATTCAGAGTGCTAGTGATTTTTCAAAGTGCAACAAAGCCAGTTTCTAGTTTGGTATGGACTAGAAATCAATTACCATGCAAAGGAATTGATTACCATTGCCAGGTATCTAATTCCAATGCTAGGATTCAATTTCTTTTACTATAAATCGATCTACTATAGCTTGGATTGACTACCATTGGTTGGGTATCGATTTCCAGAAGTAGGATTCGATTCCCTTAATTGGTAATCAATTTGCTTGATGCCTGGATCGATTACCACATGGTGGATTCGATCTCCCTTAAGTTAGGTATGGATTTCAGCTTCTAGAAATCGATTCCTAATGGTAGTAGATCGAACACCAATGCCAGAAATCGATTTACTCACATGTGGTATGCATTGCACTAGTTTGTAATCAATTCACTCTGAGATTGAGTATCGATTTCAATAATGTGTAATCAATATCCTTTAAAAAGTATATTGATTTCCCTAACTAGAAATCAATCTACTTTACACAAGGAATCGGTCACTCTATATTGAAATTGATCTCCTTGTCCACATTTCATTTCTTGCACTTGCAAATGGAATGTGAAGACTATTCATCAATCATACTGTGTGCTTCAATGATCTATTCTTGAAAGTATGATTTGGTTCAACATGGTCATGAACTTGTGCATTCATGCAAGAGTTCATTACATGACACAATAAGGCATACCTTCGAATTGCAGCATTAATGTTTTGTTGCTTAGCTTAATTAATTCGAATTGGTTCAATCCTTCCACCTAGATCATTCCATTCCTTTATTTTGGAATCTAGGATCAAGTTAACGACAACATTCAAAGCTTATGTTGTCATCATATTAACTTTGGAAGAAGTACTTTGATACTAGGCAAACCCGGTTTTGTCCCAGAAAACGAGTGCCAAGTAGAACAGGTTTTATGGATGGTGCTCGTGATAGTATCAAGTAATTCAATGTTGCAATAAATGAAACCTTGTATTCGTTAATTGTATTCAGCATTTGAAGTCAAAGGTATTAAAGTCTGCATTAAATGCCATTAATGCAGAATTAAATGCTTATTCAATTCTCATTAATGTTTCGGAGTATTCCTTTTGCCAAACAATGCCTTAGTCGAAACACTATAAAAGGAGATGCATTTCCTCCTTCAAGCTTTGTCCTTCCAGCATTCTTCTTTGCTAGAACTTCAATAGAGTTCTTCAAGTTTTATACTCATTGTTAACAAGTTGAGTTTCGAAAGGCTTCCAACTGGACCAAGAAGTCTAGGAGCTATCATATTGACAGTAATCCGACCATCTCCATATCTACATAGATCACCTTGTTTATTCTATGTCAATGCTCTTCTGATATCATTGACACTCAAGGTGTGCTGTAGAGTTTCTGGAGCTAGAATTTCTATCAACTTGTATTTGTCAGCGAAACGGAGTTTACGTGTGCCAAACCGATAGACTCTAGAAGTGGAATCAAGTTGTGTATTTGGATTTGTATTTATTTCTAATTTTCTTGATTATCCTCAAGAACACCTTTATATATATCCATTATAATGACTTGATTAATCTGGGACAAGAACAAGTATTGTCTATGTGATTAATATCATAGATAGAAGAAACTTGTTCAAATCAAGGAGTTTATTAATATAAACATAATAGCCTTGATTCGGTATCATAGAATCACCTCACTTGCATTGTGATATTTGGTTGAATACCATTTGATTGGATCTACGTCTTTGGTTCCTTACCGTATTGATCTATTGTCTCAGAAGGAAATATAATTGTCCGATTGGAGGTCGGGTAACGATAGTCATCACGAAGGACTGTGAAGCAACTCTTGGATTGGATGTTACTTTTTGATTGGAGACACAGGAATACTGAGGGGAAGCAATTGTCGTTAATTGGATCAAGTGTTTTAGCCATCGTGACCGAAAAATGGTGTATGAATTCTTAAGAGTGTTCATTTTGGTCTGGACGAGGTCACGGGGTTTTTCTGCTGGATTGCAGTTTTCTCGTTAACAAAATCTTGTGTGTGATATACATTTCCGCTTTATAATATTTATCATTTATATTGTGTAAATCACTGTATGTTAACATTTGCCTTTTTGTAACTTGTATTGATTCCCGTTTGTGTGAATTAATCAGTACAAAAAGAGACTTTGGCAATTCAACCTTAATTCCGCAAAGGTTGTACAAAGTTGTCTATATAGGTTGTTGGTGAAAAAGGATTTGGTGGTGTACTCGGTACCCTCGCCTTTTCAAGTAGAATTATTGTACCATGTACGACTTCTGACACAAGCCGTAAGTTTTTAGAAAGTAGTTGTAATACTTACAGTCTCTTAAGGTTTTTAATTTTTAGCTGTAACTTAGGTTTAGGTGAAGTTTATTTGTCTCGCAAAGTTACGAGCCGTAACCATGTAACTACTAGACGTACGTATACTTACGAATGATTTCATGTATACTTCACAGCAGGGGCGAATCTAGGATTTCATGAGAGGGGGTGCAAATAAAAAAGTTAGTCGACTTTTTAGTATTATTAAAGCAAATGAGGGAGAAAAAGCAAGGGGGTGCAACTAACATTTTTATAGGGGGTGCAAATAATGCTAAAAAAACAAATTGGCTTGTAAAAAAATGACACCTAAGAAGGATTTGAGAAAAACAAGGGGGTGCAATTGCACACCCTTGTGAAAAAGAAGGGGTACCGAAATACTACCAACTTTTCGTTTTG
>JAJJMA010162662.1:0-19198 GCA_023529015.1 Papaver nudicaule | reverse complement strand
CATAGGGGGCTTGCCAAATGGCTATGTGGAGATAACAAGCTTTAACACATTGCAGGAATTAACAAGCTCAGTAACAATGTCAGAGGAGATAATTTTCCCACACTCCACTTGAAGCCAAAGTACAGACACATCAGACACGCATATTACTTACCAAGTTAGGGAAACCAATATGCATGAGCTTAATCAAACGATATGCATGAGCACTGTAACGTAAACTTTAATTCACAGTGCCCTGAAGGCTGCAAATACACAGGTTGAACAACTGAGGTCTAATTACCTCCCGAGCCTAGAAATTCAGGAAGAATTTATTCTAGAAAAATCAAAATCCCCTCAAAGAATGACACTTCCATTATGAACGTGTTAGGGGTTAGGTTTATAAGAAGTGAAAGCAAACCGAAGTAATTTCTAATAAGAAGTGCAGACAGGAATTCAACAGACAGTATAAAGCAGTTCAAGAAAAGAAATGAATTGTAGTATTAGCTACACAATGAAAAGAAGGGTGTTATTTTTTCTCATCCAATTTTGTAGCATATGAAACCGTACAATGTTTTGGAGTACACATCTTATTTCCCAACATGCGTCCAAGAAGAAAAAACTAGCAGAATATCCCCAAACAAAAGGCCTTTTCCTACCTCAAAACAAATCAACCACCTGAAACCGTCGTACCTGCATGTTTGTAAGAATGAATGGTTAAAGAGATATCACAAAATAATCGGATGATATATAAAAAAAAAAGTAGTTCATCACCAAAGTGGTATAATTAGAGAAGTTATATAATCTGTCATCCTTATTCTTCCTGTAATTTAGTGTGTGCGTGTGTGTGTGTGACTGACAAAGACCTTATAAACCCAAGCGTCTTAATCTTTTGTCAAATAAGATCATACGCAAGGTACGAGTGGCAGAATCCCATTGGTTCTCTTGTAAACAATATTGCAATTTTCCAGGGCTCTTTTTCTGATTAGCAATTTCATCAAACTTACCATCAACCTAAGAACCATTGATAAACTTTGTTTCATGAACAACGAAGTAGATGATTTGCCAGATCTCTGGGCTTTATCTAATATAAACCCTGCTAAGCAGTGACTGTCTCTTGGATCTGTATCTCTAAGCCTCTTAAGTCTACTGAAATGCTACTTTCCAAGGCCAGGGCCAGTAGGTGATCTCACAACTGAATTTTCCAAGCAGGATGTGGTGTAGCTAAATAGTACTGGTAGAATGGCGTCCAGGCTAGTGAAGATAGACTTGGTCCTTGTTTAGACATGGTCCTTGTTTTCATGATTGTGAACTATTATTATGGTAAAGGTGCCCTATAGAGAGCATGGAAAAATTCTACTCCACTATCATATGATAAACACATTATATCAATAAGAATCAAAGCTGTGACTTAGAAGTAATCTACTGAATTAACTGTTTAAAGGAAGAAATAAACATGTATCACACTGTTTATTTAAGTGGCACGTGGGCTTGTACTTTGTGGCATGATGTAGAATAAAAGTTCTTAGTCACTTAAAAGAAGTTTATGGGCATCGGAGTGTTTTACAGACACTTACAGCTTAGCTTCTTCTACTGTCTAGTAATAAAGAATACAGACTCTTTTACCTCCATAATGCTACAGCCTCGACCATAAGCACAACCAACCACAGGCTCATTTCCTGGCCTTGACAAAATTACCCTCAGCAACGCACCCTCCGTCTAACCTTGATCTCATGCTTTACATAAATACTACAAATCTATTTACACCACAAAGCTAAACCTGCTATTCAAGGTTTCTAACCATCAGAGAAACCTATTAGAGAACCTACTGTACTTGGCTCGACAAACTATCAAACACCTTTTGTAACTAACAGGCTTAAACCTGTGTTACAACGACACGAACACGGTGTCGGTGTATCTAGCACAATGCATTGACACAATAACTTAAAAAACTCAAAAACGGGGACTTGGCGCACACAAAATATATAAGTCTTAACATAGATTATAAGAAAACAAAATTAGCAAAATACATTCACCTGTATATGATCAATACAAAAAAGCATTGGATAAACAGACTCCATTGATATTTCTAGTTAACTCATAGACGTTGTTGCAGTATAGGCAAACATTTCTATCAAATCTGTGAAACTACCTTCTTGCTATGCAACTCATAATGTAATCACTCTTTCAGGTTGGTGAGCCACCTAAATCATTTGCAGCATTGCAAAACTGGTTCACCCAAATGACAAGCACTAGCTTCCTATGACTGATTTTCTTTTTTAAAACGTTTACGGCCACAATCTTTTCTGATTGAGAGATCACTCAGAAATGTTTAGAAATTTTGTTGTTGTTCAAAGGTCAGCTCTGAAATCACATGCTTTTAATTGAGAGTAATTTGATGGTGATGATAAATAATCACTCTTCACTTTCATACACTTGATTCAATATGATTTAAGAAACTTGTAAAATTTGTTTAGTTTAACTATCATTGCAAAGGTCTACTGCCTCTAGTTGTGAGAAGAACCATCTTGTTACTACATATCCCTCTTTCCCTAGTTAGACAGAGAATTCAAACATAATAACATGACTATAAGCCCTGAATAACTAAGAAAATTTACAAAAGAAACTAAGAAAATGAAACTAAGAAACTAAAATTAACCATTACAAAATTAACCCATATGTGCTATATAACTAAGAAACTAGGTTAATTTGGTATGCCGCAATCAGCTCAATGAAACATTACAAAAGACATAATCTATCAAATACTTCAAATCACCTCTACATGTTTTTCTATCACGAAATCAGCCAAGCCAGAAATGCACAGATACATGAAACAATGCGAAAAAATTCAATCAGATCCGTCATCATTTCTAAAACAATACATAGCAGATAAAAATCAATCCTCAGATTTATCAGAAAAGCCCAAAAAAAAAAAAAAATCACGAGGAAGCATAATTAAACTACTATCCACCAGATTTGACTAAATCTGAGACAAATCGAAACCTATCTCTTAGACTAATCAATTAAACATCAATCCACATCAAAAATAGACAAAAATTGGGGGAATGACAAAAATTAGAAGAAAAAAATTAGGTTACCTGAATCGAAGAAGAGAAATGACCAATAAGGAGAATCATTCATCAATGAGCGGCGGCATGTTCTTTAGCATGAGCAAGATGACGGCGTTCTTCAGGAAGAGCAACAAGATAAGAGAAAGCCATACCACCAAAACAAACATGAAGGAGTGGATCAATAGAACCAGTCAAGATATATTTCTGATGATAATTATCCATTCCTTTACTAACTGTCTTCTTCACATGCTCAGCAGTAAAGATTGGTTTCAGATGTGCTGGTAACTCTGATACTTTCAGTCCTTTGATCCCGTTGTAGAAATTCCTCATTGCCATTTTCTGAATCGAGAGATCTTGAAAACCCTAACCCTAGTTTGCTTCTTCTTTTCTTTTTCTTCTCTTGTTTCGATCTGGAAGATAAATGAAGAAATTCTCAGGGGTAGGCTTAGTCAGAGAAAATGATTTGTTTGTGTGGCACTTTCGTTAATAAGTGTGTACATATATGCCGATCTGAGACTCGGAATCTTTTCTACCTGGTTCATGACTCGGTGCGGGATGCACGCAAGCAAGTTGTCATGCTAGCTGCACAATAAATTGAATCCAATTGTGCAGATTTTATGCCAAACAATCGATTTATCCACCCAAAAAAACCCAAGGTAAACTCATTTTTCCATTTGGGGAAAGTATTCTTTTGTATTTTATTTTTAACTCATTTGAGTGCGGACTTTTACCATAGTAGTTGAGCAGGTTACCGTGCTAGTCTACCAGCAAGGTTCATGAGGAACAAACAAGAAAGCCGAATCGGATGGGGAGGTTGATTATGTCACAAGTAGGGCAAGTTAACTCTTCTTTCCATGACAAATTCTGCAGTATTGCACCATCAGTGACTCGAACCCGAAAGCTTCTGGAACGTATCAAATTCTTTTGTATGCTAGCTCGTATTTTTCTGGAAACCCCTTAGGGTTTCAGGGGGTTTGTTGAGAATTCTCTGGTTTCCAAGGTTAGTAAGGCCCATGGTTTCTAACATGGTATGAGAGCAAGTGTTTTGGTGGTGGTGTGCAGACATTGTTAGGCTGTTAAGGGATTGGTTAACCCAAATTAGGATATTGTTTGTCACATCAAGGGTATCGTTTAACTGAAATTGACCCAATGTGATTTTGTTTTGTCCCTTACTCCGTATAAGGAGCATTGAGAATTTTCCCATGCCGTTTTAGATTCCTTATATGTGTAAGGTGTATATGTTAGGTTGCACATGGTACAGTTCGGCTCAATTACTGAGCCAAACATAACTGAAATTGAGAACCCATGTTTTATACTTTTCAATACCGAGTATTACCATTAGCGCGTCTTTTTTGCTTGGTTCAGAATCGAGCCGAGTCGAATTGGCTTAGAACCTTCCGGTTTCTGGTAAACTGAAATCAATCATTTTTTTTTTTCATTCATTCTACCAATTTATATAATAAAAACAATTGAGAATCAAAGTAATTATGATGATGATTTAACATAACTAAAAAACAATTGAAAGAACAAAAGAATTAAGATATTTGCAATATGTATGGGGTTGTATACAGTTGTATAATAATAAGGAAATCTGAAAGAACCTCCTGAGTTTTGAACAATTGGTGGTGGTAATTGTTTGTAATTTGTAAATTTTCATCTATTTTTAATTTTGTTTTTAATTTTCATTGTTATCTTGTGTATTAATGTTTGTTCCCTCTATTATGTTTATTTACTTTGATTCTAGTATAAACACCACCAAACTAACAGAACCCTAACTTTATTTTCGTGAGTCTATGTAGTGATTTACTTGAACGATCTCAAAAACCAACATTCAAATAACAACCAAAGATGAGATCTTTTTTCAAGATTTGAATTCTCATAAAGATAAATCTTTGGAAAATTCAAAGAGATTGAACTCGCATACAGGTTGATAACATACTTCTTTGCAATTACTTTAAATTTTGTTACAAGGAAACTGCATTCCACCAGAAAAACTCGGGACCTAGTCCAGTTTTGAACACTCACCGTTTGAAGCCGCTACAAACACTAGCCTACTATCAGACTTCAGACAGAAAGGTATTTGAGAACGAATTAACCTTCCAAGTAATTTAACTGCAATTCTTCCCTTATGTCTCTTAGTTCTCACAAGAACCTAAACACTTTATTCCCTTAGCTAACGTCTTTTATAGCCTAACAAGGGTTTTGCCCGTACCGCAGATGGCACGGGATCGCTAAATATCGTTCCATTTTTTCTCTCGGGGTTGCGGTTTTAATTATCTGTAAATTAAAATTGTTGTATGTCAGACTCATATCTCCATGAAGATTTATATTATAAGATCCCAAAAAAATATACGGCCATCAATAAATAGTTTATTAATCCAGCGCAAAAACTAAATTTACCTCAAAATTATAAATATGCCATCTATGATGAAAAATTGTACAATCCAATGTAATTAAGTTTGAAAAATATGGAATGGATTCCAATGAAAAGTAAAATGCAAATGTAAACTCAAGTTATCGACCAAACTTTTGAGAACAATCTTCTAATATGCTACCGGTCTTCCTTAACTTGGTCATCTGATTGTCAGCTTCCCATTTAACAAAAGATTGAAGATGCGGGTAGGTTTGAGATAATTCACAGTGAGCACTCGGACAAAAACATCGCCCACATAATTCCAAACCTTTTGCCCAAACTCAATTGGTGTTCCTGTGACCACCTCAAATAATAAATCATTGTTGCCGACAGACGATATGATAATGTTGTATTGACACACTATTTTTCCCCTTTTTTTTACACACTATTGACAGTACACACCTCAATTGGTGTTCCTGTGAACACACTTCCCCCACGTGCATACGCACGTGGAAAGACATATTTTACCCAGGAATATGTAGTTTTAGCCAAATTTACCAATTTGTCCTCATTTTTATTTGTGTAGGATATTTACATGGGCAATAAATGAGGGTAAAATGGTCCAGAAATTTTTACAGCTACATGTACTGTAGCCTAAGGGGTGTTGGCTTTATAATAGTTAGATTTTCGCCACACTCTATAATATTACATCCAGTATTCTTTGTCAAAATTCTATTCTCGTTTATATACACATCCTAGAATATTTTCTAATAATCAATATGCTATATATCCGCCTTGTTTTTAGATAACAAATATTTTATAATTATGTCAAAATATTATCGTCAATCAATGTGTATATACAACAATATATACTAAATATTTATTCTTTCAAACTATTTTTGTACCCCAAATATTTGCCGATCTAATTGTGCCTGTAGAATTGATGGTGCATGCAATTAGGCCAATACACTATGGGCTTTTTGTCATTGTTGGACCTAGTCCAAGGTGAAAGGTCTAATCGTGTAATACAATATTCTGACCCAAGAAATTGGTTTGTTCTCTTGTTTTCTCCGTCCACCTACAAAACGCATCAAACAATACCGAAGTTTGAAATAAATTTCTTTTTATGTTCGTTTATTCTACAGTGCAGTCTATCAGGTATGGCTCTAATGCAAAACAATCTAATCTTGGTTGTTCAAGTTAAGCTAAAAAGAGCTCTGAGGATCGGGCGATGTTTGAGTTGACTCAAATCCTACTGATTCTCTAATTTCTCAACCCTCGTTCAGGATTTCTTCTTCAATATTACTTCTTTCTTCTTCAGATCCGTTTCCCACCTTCGAAAATCTTGTCTCTGCAGTGTATTCATGATTATTCCCTAGATCCTACTCCTATTCCTCAGCCTAATTAGGGTATAATCTCTCTGGTTTAGCACGCTTTCACCTACTCTGCCACTACTTACTCCATTCGATGGATTTGCTGTTGAAACCTGGCTTCTGCATGTACCTTTACATACACTTGGATGAGTTTTTCTGCAATCAACCCCCACCACCTAGTAGCTTGGGAGATTGGATCTGGTTTCTCTGCCCTTTGTTCCTTTGGTTAATCTTCTTTTTTCTGTTTTTTCTGTTTTCTTGGGTTTTTTTGTTTAGTCGTAATATGGTGCTAATCCCTGTCAAATCCATTCCCCAAATGGTTACGCAATCCTTTTCTCCTAATCGAGATAGCTTTAATCATTTGCTTTTAACTCTTCTATTCGATGTCTTCAAGGTTGGTTGTGGGTTTATTTTTTATCGTTTTTCGAGCTTATAAAACCCCTTCCAACTTTCACTTTTCACTACCTTTCTCCTGATTCTACCTTTCTCAATCCTCTTATTTGGATTCTGCTTGATTCTTCTACTTTTATTCTGCACTCCTTAATTACAAATCTCATGAGCACTTCAGCTCTTGCTCCTGTTTCAAATTAAGTTCCCATCATTGCAGCTAAAGTCTTGGGTAATGCCACTGCATATGTAGCAATAAGGAATCGCATAAAAACGTTTTGGCTACCTATCCAGGTCCATTCTGTACAAGATTGTGGTACTAAAGGAGTGCTCAAGATTACTTTCAACATTATGCAGGATAAGCAGTCAATCTTGCGTTCGGATACTTGGACTCTTGGTGAGTATAATGTTGTTGTTGAGGACTGGTACAAGTTTCGAACTAACCCTGCTGATTGCTTTCAACAGGCTACTTTCTTTGTACAATTACATAACCTTCCTCCTAGTTCAACTAACATTCAGGATTTGTCTTTAGAGCTCAGAAAAGCTGGTAAACTTTCATATTTGGATCTCTCTCAATCCATAGCCAGAGCTTTAATTACCATGAATATAAAACTTCCTTTCTCACCAGGGCACTATTTTAACTACAAAGGAGTCAAGTTGTGGGTTAGGTATGTATATGAAAACCTTAGACAGTATTGTACCATCTGTGGTATCCTAGGATATACTGCTAGGCATTGTTCTAAAACTGAGAAACCTCACCTTGCCCAATTCCAAGAGGACAATCCCACATTTCCTTGGGATAAGATAAATAAGTACATGAAAGGTAAACTGATTCAACACATGCATGGATTCCAACAACCACCCCAATCAAATGCATACAGGGTAGTCAGAGTTCAAGACTTTCATAGAGTTAGACCTCCACCAGTTTTTCACCCTCAATTTCCTAACATTACCCCTGTTATGTTTCATTCTTTTGTTGTTCCTGGAATTCGTTCTGAATCGGTTGACTCAAAGGATAAGGGCCACTCTCGTCAGCTGCAGGGTGACCTTCTTTCTGGCTCTTTTTCTGACAGCGTCCCGACAAAACAAAGATCTTCTCGAGCAGCCAAGCCAGATTCATCTGATGTTACGGATAAGATCGTTCACAACCTGGCACGTGTGCATATTTTTGAGGAAACTAACAACTCAGAGTCGGTGCAAATGCATTCACATGTGCCACACATACTAAGACCTAAACAGGTCCCGGTCACCATTCGGTCCTCCCCGACACGGGTAACCGACCCGATCCGTCTTCAGATACCGACTACTCCAACTGCTTCTGCACCTAAAGCTTTGGATGGCCTGCTTCATGGATATCCAGTTGTTACCAATAAAGGGAAATCCAAATGTTCTCAAGCACAGAGAGATTCCAATGCTCAAGATCAACTGGACGTTATTCATCAAGGACAATTTCCCCTATCCAATTATTTGAGTTTGCTCTATGCTTCAGATGTGGCAGAATACATCCAACAACATCAAGGTTCTGTCAGACTAGACATTTCAATGGAAAATGGTTATCCTCGGGTTAACGTCTACCATCGTCATGGGTCACAGCCTTTTGTTCCTTATTCGAGGAAGCGCCATCATACAGTGGAAGATCTTCCGGAGTCTAATCCAAGTTTTGGTGCACAACCACCAACACCGAAGGTTCAAAGTCACATGTCTGAGCTTATTTCTACCACTACTCCGACTCCGTTGAGAGATCTCTGTCCTTCTATGGAAGAACCTATCTTTCGCACAAGAAAAGGTCATCCTCAAGACATGGAAACTCAGCAGCATTGGTTTAACTTCTATGACAACCTTGATCCCCTGCCTGGATTACCAACATTTGAATGGAAGATTGAACCACCAACAACTATCAGTACCCCGGTGACATACAACTTTCCCATTCTCTATTCTCAAGACAATTCTGCTAACCCTTCTAACTCTGATGCTCAGGAACCAGTTTTCTCACCAGGTTGGCAGGTGTCTGTTGATGAAGTTGATGTGGCTGATGTTCTGGCAAATGAATTACGAGTGCCTACTGCTAGGCACTCGTCTGCCTAATGGGTCCTTGCTATAATCATCTTCTTTTTTGGCAGCGGGAATTGAAGATGATGGTTCATGGTCATGCTGTTTGGAATGCAACTTGTTTGGGTTCTCCTATATGGGTTCTTAGCACTATATTTATTAGTAACATTAGTAACATTACTCTACATGGTTTTAGGTTAGCTAGTTTTCTCTGCATCATTTGCTGTGTCCTATTTCGACTTGTGAATTTCGAAGGTCTGCCATGGATTAGTGACAATCTTATGAAGCTCTTGCGGGATGAGGAAAAGGTTTGGTTTCATCATTATGGGGTAATTCCTTTTAGCCTTAAAGGATACATTACGTCAGGCCATTTTGTAAATGGCCGGTTGCCGTCAACCTTGTGTGCATGGCAACACTTCAGTGGTTTGGTTTTGTGGTCATCCGGCTCTCGTCTTCGTGGATTCAATCTAGTTTCTTTAACTTGACCTTACTTTCGACACCAATGGTAACTAGGAGCATTAGACCCTTTTTGGAAGTTGGTTTTGATGTTGTTTACTTTGTTTTTGGAAACATCATATCAACGGTTGTAAACACCTATGTAATGCTTTGAAGTTAATATATGCAGTCCTTTCCTTCAAAAAAAAATCTAATCTTGGTTTCTTCCGTTGGTTTATAAACCACGGAAAGCTCTACTCTGCATCGATTAGGAATACAAACTTAGCTTTTGTGTATTTGCAGGCTCTGATAATTGCAAATTGAGATGAATCAAAAATAATACTCCCTTCGTTTCAAAAAAATAGGTCAGTTTGATTTTTTTCCTACTTTTTCCTTAAATTTTGGGAACTTAATTGAACTAAAAATATTTGACTTAAACTAGTTTTTTTTTAATGATTGGTTTATCGTTGATATGTGTCATGGGTTAACAAAAAAAAAAAAAAGTTCAAGTCAAATACTATTTAATTCAATTAAGTTCCCAAAATTGTTGGAAAAAGTCAAACTGACCTATTTTTTTGAAACGGAGGGAGTAATGATGGACACTAAAACAGATTCGCTATTCATAGAAATAGTTGTAAAGATGATAAGCGGGCCTGACAATGCCCATTAATTAGCCAGTTACATTGAAGGTGAATTGTTTCATATGCCTCTAATGTGTTTGTAGTCTTTATTGCATAGCATGATTCGACTAAGAATGATAATAACCCCCGTTTCCGTTAATTAGACCTAAGTATGATAATCATTAACGTTCCAAATTCATCACTTTGTGGATTTGTGGTTTAAACTGATCCACTAATGTGTTACCGACTTTGTTGTCTTCATCCGCCATTGTTCAAGTATTAGTATGTGTTAATCTATTCCAGAACGATTATGATGAAGACAAATCGCCCATTTGTAAGAAATGCATTTTCTAAAAAATACTATAACAGGATGTTCAAAGAAGGGGAACAGACTTATTGTTGATTGGAAAAACACAACTATCGTACCAAGTTTCATAGTAGAGGAATACATCTCGGGGGGAAAAAAACATTAAAAACATGACTGAATCACCAATCTACCACCATAAAAAAAACATGAAATCCTAAATCTAAAATGCCATGCAACGGTCTTCCCTTCCCCAGTTTCCTAGTCGAGATCATTCATCGAATTATGTTCCCATGGTTGCTCAACAGCCATATCTCCTCCGAGTTCTTCTTCTTCTTCTTCCTCCTGAGATCATCAAATGCATACTGAGAATTCAATGCTTCACGGTTGTGGTTGATCTTTATCACTTCATATATTTCATTGTTATTCTTCCCTCATATTATCGGTGCGAGTGAGATTGGTGCTAGAGAAGCCACGAAATTTATAGGAAGCAAGGGAAATTGGAACCTCCATAATAGCGCAGTAAGAATGAAAAAATTAAAACGACATATTAGTCATGGGAAGGGAGAATATGGGAGGGGTTTCCACGCAAAGAATTCCAAGGGTTTGCAACACACATGGGTGTGGGGGCAAACGTGCGTTTAGACATAGATGATGAGGGCGAAGGCGATACGGTACAACTCATCCTCATGAAGACCATCTTCTCCTACTATCTCCACAGCCATCGGATTAGACACTTGGCGACGCAACGGCCCGTTTGTCTAAGCCAAGTTGTCTTCGATGTGTTTTATATTATTGATAATTGCTCCATAGTCCTTTGTAAAGTATAGTGCTATACTGCCTAAAAGGATGGCTGGTTTTGGATATCCTTTAGATATTCAATCAAGATTCTGCGAAATCAAGTTATTTATCAATTAAGGATCATTGATCCAGCCTAATTGATTTTACTTCAACAACGTAACAATCTTAACCCTAGGTCTATATATTTTATTTTATTTTTGGAACTTCTAGGAATTAATCTTACGGAAAAGAACCTTACGAAGTTTCTATCAAAATCTTGATCTTATGGTTGATCGCTTCAAGAAAAATTGAATCGGTCTAAGATACAAGATCAAGGATTATTAAATCCGACGTATTCTTCACTATCCTCAAGTGAAGTCTTTACAATGTCGTAACATTAAAAAAAAAATCAAGGTAACGACCAACCATGCAACAAGGATACACAATATTGTGTGGAGGATTGAAGGTGTTGGTTGCTGGAAGTCATTTATTTATATTGCCCAAGATTTAAGCGACCTTTGATTCGTGAACTTAGAAAAGTCCAACAATTACTTTGTGTGCAATCATAACTTAACGAACCGCCTAGAACCACAAGAGACTAAGGTAGTGAAAATATTGGCATTGACTTATAAAAAGGTTGTGCACCTAATTATTAGCTAATGAAAATCGTGCACAGGTTCGCGATAGGTACGTGAATCAACAATTCAAAAAGTGGATAGGAGTTTTGAAACTCTCTATGGTTCGCGAAGGTAAGTGCGTCATGTTATACTGTTCAGTTTAGTTAAGGTTTCGACTCATATGGTTCGCGATAGGTACATGATTTTTTTAGCTTGAGTACTCGGTCTTGAATTCCAATGATTTAGCCATTGTACATCTATGAGTGCTTCCACTAGAAGTTTCAAAAATATTTGTACGCAATGATAAAACAACGTGGTAAGACTCAATTTTTTTTTTCAATACTTCTTATATATGATCAATATAGATCTCCATTAACTATTATACGATAAAAATGGTACACGATCTATCGAATACCATACCCTTGGAGGCAACTAGCTGATTCTAGATAATCTTGCAGCTTGCTCTCTTTGGCACATCTGGAAAGTCAATAAAAATATCTTTGAGAACAAGTATCACAAGAGTGTAGTAGCATATAGTCCATATAATCAAAAACTATATTAAAATCTTATACTGTCTAAGATCATATTTTATCATACACGGAACTAAAATGATAATACTTAGAAGAAATTAAACTCTAAAAAACTAAATAAAAATTAATGTAGATGCCGCCTTTACATCTGAAACAATTCTTATGATGGTTTTTCTTTAATCATTCGTAACACTATAGAGAAATGCATGACTATAATGGCATACTCAACAAAAGTCAGGGATCTAACTAAAACTGAAGCTATGGTATCACTCAGAACTCTGCATTAATGATTAAAGATCTTAATCTACAATAATTCATGGTGGATATGAATGATAACAAAGATGTGATGTCTTGGCCATAAACCTGAAAAAGGGGACTTCAAAAGCGAACCACAATAAGTGGTTCTTGGCATTCCGAAAAGGACTCACTATTCCCCAAAAGGGTTCACTTAATCGTCGATTTTGGGTTTAGATTCATTGGTCTACCATTTTGGTCCACCTTTGGTAAGAGCAAATATTATGGTGCGCTAAGACTTCTCCAGATTTCGGGCTTCTGGCCAAGCCTTTGACGTGGTGAATAACAACCAAGTGTAGCTACTTCTGCGCACAACATAGTTTCCACTCAAATAATGAAGATGGAAACCTAATTTCCTCTACTCAAGATATATTGTTAAGATATATTCTTATGAAAAATAGACTAAAAAGTACATATATGTGGGCCTAAAATGTAACCAAGAGGAAACTGGATTTCCGCCGGGATTCTCTCTACACATCTTTAGCATGCTAAAGTGAATCCATCTGTTGCACATCCTGTCGTAAGCCAGGATAAAAGAGGAACGTTCGTGACAAGCCTGACGAGCCAACGATAAAACCACCGCCATTCCTGTAAAATAGGGTCGATAGGCTTGGGTAGCCAACAGTAGACGAATAGAGGGCAAAAGCAGTACCAAGTTGGGTGAGCGCTTGGAAAGTTCTCTTTTTCCTTTTCCCCAACTGGTTTGGGACTAAAGCAGGCTTAAAAGAAGAAGAAGATCGTAGTTGTTCAATTCCAGAAAATTCTCGACAATCTAGAGACCATATATAGTGCTTGCTCTAACATGGTGTTCGGGTACTGCTTTTGGAGAAGTAAAAGTCAATCCCAAAAGTTAGAAGAAGAAAAAATTGTTTCACAAAATATTAACTTGTTTTTGTTCTAGCTAGAAGTCCTTTTCTGAATTTGGTTGGCGTTTGGATACTCTCCAGAAGCAGAAGTGCAAGTGTTTTCTCTTCTTCGGAAGCATACATCAATCCTACAAGTTAGACACAAAATGTTCTCCTTCATAGGACGTTTGGACTTTGGATACACATTGAGAAGTTGCTAGCTTTTGACTTAATTAAGTCGAAAAGTTAGAAATTAGTTGTTCTAATAGCAGGGTTCTGACTTCTAGGATTGAGAAGCACTTCTGCTTCTGGTATCCAAACATCCTAGAAATGCCTCGTAATGTTGTCATCACCGATTATCCAATACCCACTTTATTCAAGTGTTTGATACACCTACAAAAGTCCATCCAAGAAGTTAGTGGCAAATATATTTTGTTTCAAAAAAAAAAAAAAAAAACTTTTAGCTTCTAAAAAATTATTCTAAAATTGTGTTTCCTAACGAATTTATGACTTTTTTGCTTTCAGAAGCCGAAAAACAACTTATGAAATAAACTAATTTATGACTTTTTACTTTCAGAAGCTGAAAAACAACTTATAAAGGTGTACCAAACAGTAGAGAAAATCACTTCTAAGACGGTCTTTCGTTTTTGTTAACCCAATAAGCTACTAGATACAAATGGTTGCCATTGTTAGAATCTATACAACCCCAACAGTTTTCGATCCTGGGCCATTTATATTAAAATTTAGCAGCAACAAAAATAGCTTAACAAAGATCTGGAACTCAAGTACATCCAACTAAGAGTAAACCCATTAGCTGAAGTTGTTGCTGAATTCACAAACTTGCTAGACATACTTGGAGATGCCCCAACTCTTGCAGAAGCTCTTAACTCAATCTGCAGCTCTAGTGGCACCAGTAAAAACTTCTCAGTGAAAGAGTGTTACAGTTGGCAGATGAAGAATAGCTTTGCTCTGTCTCATGCAGCTGATTACAAGCACATCTGGAGAAAGCACATCCCCTTCAAGGTACAACATTTTATCTGGTTTGTGGTTAAAAATGCCATTCCAACTGTGGACAATTTAAAAAGGAGGAAATGTGGAATTTCTGAGAAGAATTACTGCTACTGCAACTCTAATGAAGAATCAGTGAATCACATCTTCATTCACTGCCCCTTTGCTGGACTCTCATCCAGAACCAATTTAAATTGGACTCACAAAGACTCTGTTCAAAAGCAACTAGTACTCTGGCAGTCTCACAATGGCAGTGTTTTGGCCAAAAGGACGTGGACTATGCTGCCTTTTACTTTAATTTGGGCAGTGTGGGGTGAAAGAAACAAGAGAGTTATGGGAAAAAAGAGAGTAAGAGATGCTAACACTATGATAATTGTGGTGAAAAGTCTGATCTTCAAATGGGGAGCTGTATTAGGTTGGTTTAAACATTACACATTTACACCTCGTTTGGTTGGGAGAATTGGATTTCAGGAATCCAATTCCTAGGAAAAGAATCCAATTTTGTGAACCAAACATGACAAACCAACTTTCTGTAATCAAGATTTTGGAGTCCTAGGAATCCAATTCCCCCCAAAACAATAGATTTCCATTCAATTGGTTTAGCAGTGCAATGGAATTGGATTCCTGGGTAAAAACAAAGGTAATTTAATTACTTCAACCAAACATTAATTTTTGGGATTGAAATCCAATTCCTTGGAATTGGATTCCAGGAATTGTATTACCCCATTTCCAATTCTCCCAACCAAACGAGGTGTTAGAGATTTGGTGGTCATGTGGGAAAATGTAATTAAAGGGAATTAGATTTGTAATGGGCTTCTGGGCTCTGTCTTAGCGCTCAGATTTTCTGGGTCTAGACAGTTGTAATTTTTTACTTCTCAGGTTGTTACTAATAAACATTAAACCTCTAATGGTTTAACAGTAGAGCAAATCATTGCTAGTCCTCTGTCAATACTTGATGAAATTGAAGGTGATTGGTAAAGTCATGCTTCAGCGTGGCTCAATTTGATGAACAGAGACTGCAAGACAAAGTGAGCTTTGTTCAAACTACAGACGTTGTGTTATATCCAAATTCCCAAATCAGTTGGCGGGATTTCAAAGAACACGGCGTATATAAAGGGATTTCAAAAAAAATAAAAAAATTAAATCAAGTAGCAAATCAGTGCTATTCAAGCAGAAGTCCTTTACGCTAGCAAGATTGATAAATATCACATTAAAGTTTTTGAGTCAAGAGACTCGAGACGACATATATAAAGGGTTTTCTGATACCAGAACATGCAAGTTTTAACTCCTTCCTAATAACAAACAGCAACAAGATTGTAGTCAAACTAACTAGTAAATTACTTTATAAGATTAACTGAACACCATTACAAAACAGGAAGAAACTCTTGGAAGTGCTTTTATCTTCTCACCAAACTTCTTCCTTACACTCAATATATCCATTACACCTGCTGAATTCAGCGCGCGTGAGCTTCCAGCATTGCAGAAATACAATACCATTTCCTCCAAAATTATGGCATTCTTCAGCACAAATTCAAGAAACACAAGTTCATTATTACATCCTTCGACTTCTCTAACCTCGATATATTTAAGGTGAGACAATATGCATGACCCTGGTAACACCGTTTCAGCATCGTTCTCAGAATCCGTCTGCATCCAAACATTTAAATGTGAGTGAACTGCCTGATCTTATACCTAATACATTTGGATAATTCTTGAAGCATTCTAAACAGCAATGAACCCTTAAAGGGGTTATCGAGATATAGAGAGAACAACAAATACCAGTAGTTCGGTTGCCTTCTCTGATGTAATGAAAAGAGATTCTACACATGGTGAGCTTGTCAGTAAGTAGGTTAATGCACGCAAGCAGCATCTGTTAAAACGCATTCCCAGTTTCAAACATTGTAGATTACGAAATTGAGGAAGTTGGCATTCTCTCAAATTGGGAGCTGCTGCGAGAACCTTAGCAAACAATTGAAAAACCATTCAGATAATTTTGAACCTAGGCTACATTGTACAAAGCTAAGCAGATCAACAGTATATCAGGAAAGTATGTAGGACGAATTAGAAAGTTTCCAGACCAACACTCCAACAGATAAACAAGAATGCTCACTCGCAGCTGCTCAATTGATGGTTCAATCATAATCAATAAGGATTATAAAAAGTCTGACAAAATGACATAGACCTGATCTGGTTGAGATTGTACTGTTTGTTTAAGTGTATAGCCCTATAAAATGGAAATGTTTATGCTGTCATTCATGGTGGTTCACCAGACAAGTACCATCTTTACTTTGTATTCGAACCCATTCAAATATTCTAATCACACAAGAAGGATTATTCTCATTGCTGGATGGTTTACCTGCCTATATCTACTTTTATGTGGTTTGTTGGTCAATTAATCACACCAACAATTTTCTCTCTACAGAAGGAGTTTTTTTTTATATACAGTATATCATGAAGATGTCGGAATGAAGCATATAATATCTGTACAAGGATTGGTGATACATCTAGTTCTAATTCTTATCTCTTTAATCAAAAAACAACACAAGACTTTAAACAAGGCTCGCAGGTTTTATCCCTTAAGCCACTACCAATTAACACATTCAGGTCTTAATCCTCATTTCTGACAAGTAGCCAGTACTATCTCCTTTTCATAGGTTAATCTAACTGCAATGTTTTAAGAGATCGTACTGTTAATCTGGATCAATATTACAGGCATAATAATTCCCAAGGAGAATGGCTTTTTTCCACTCCAGACCCTGGATGGCTGGTTTCACACTGTGCAGCAGAAGGATTGATGATACGAATTCAGATAGTGTCTTTGTCAGTGACCAGTTAGGTATTCTTAATAACTTTCCTAATATTCTTGTGCAGACGACTCTTTGATTATCAAAAAATCCACCAGAAATAGTAGGTGAGCTAATAGTAGCAAGGTGGTTGTATGACTGAATTTCATCCATTCATTACAGGTAATTTAACTGTTTCTTTTTACTAATCCCATGTGAAACGTTAATTGTGTTTTGGATGGAACTGAACCCATCTGATTAATAACAGTGTTATTCTGAAAATATCTGGACAAGCATTATCTAATAGTAGAAATATCAAATTCAGTGTCACAGGCTTTTACTTCTAATAAAACATTAGAGGTAGCCCTGTTGAAAGTCAATTACATGAAAAGAATAGTGTACCACATCATCAAGTTTTGGAACACAATCCACCAGGCAAATAGGACCCTCTAGACACGGGGATACTTAAATTGTAAAAGCAAACAGTACATAGGTCTTCCCCTGAGCTAACAACAACTTCAGATGTTTATTATGTAAGTTGGGTACTGGTAGAAAGACTCTTATGTCCAATTAGACTAATTGCAGTAAAACATTTAAAGTATTATCATTTCACTAATATACAGATGTCTCTATATATACTTGAGAACGTCATAAACAATCAATAATAATCAGATGAACATTACAGGAAACAGATTATGTAGTACCAAAAACAAGGGAAGCACCAATACCTGAAGGAAATCCGCCGATAACGTCAGTTCTTTCACATTACGAAATGCCACCAATAACACCAACATGTGTTTACGAAACAGTTCTTCTTTTCCGATATTTTCATCTCCTACTCTTGTTATTTTGAAGTTAACACTGACTAGAGAAGAAAGGTTTTCTAGAGAATACTCACGTATCATGTAGTCCTTACTAATGAAGGATGTGAGACTTGGAGTACATAACTTTATAATCCTGGGCAAGCCATTTTTCAAATGATAATGGCTTATCTCCAACTGCTTGAGTCCACAGATATTCACACACAATTCATCGCCCACTCTTGCCCATATCTGTCTAATCACAAGGGCTTTGAGAACTGGGCAACTTGATAGGAGCTTATTAACTAAGTTTAAATCATCAATTCCGAATGAACTCAGACACATATATTCTAGCTGAGGTAAACTCATTGAGTCGGGAAGACGTAACGTGCCATCAAAATCAAGTACCAACTTAGTTAAAGATTCAGAAGTAACCAGAGAACGAGGAAAGCTTATTATCAAATCATTGCTTTGTTCGATCTGAAGATCAATTTCTTGAACATTACGTCTCACAACAGCAAGGATCCATGAATCAAGATGTTTTGCTAACTTTTCAGGATCAGAATCAAAATAAATTTCAAATTTCTTGATATCGGAGACGCCTCTGAGCATGAGTACCTTTTTGACAAATCTCATAAAAGAATGCACCTTATTTTCACCGGAATCGTCAAATACATTGGACGCAAATGCTAGAGAGGAGGCAGAGGTCCAGATATACCTCCATCTTGTAGACAAAATGCAGGTTTGGACTACATATATCATATCCAGGAATGACAGGATGTGATGAATTAAAGACTCTGGTAGGTTACTGATTCTGTCTACATTGTTTGAAAAGGGCGAATTTCTTGTTTCTTCCATGGAGAATTGGAGATCTAACTACTAAATTTCACACTTAGATTACAAAAGAAAACCAAAACAAAACCTAAAACTTGGTATAACGATTACCTGAAGCAGGCTTTAATGGCGAATCCGATTA